>SRPP01000016.1:0-115930 GCA_018360055.1 Claviceps monticola
TTACAGCTTCAATTAATGGACTACAAGCTAAAGTATGGGAACCCTAGGTCTCGCCTATTCCCTCTCACCGCCAATTTGGGTGGACCGGGCGATGTCGGTGACCACCGGAGCCCAGCCACATTTTTGGTGCCATTTACGCCAGAGCTGGTGCCCGATGAACGCACCCCTCTTCTATACGCCCGCTGCAAGGCTGATCCGCCCCGTGAATGTCCCGGACCCCACTGAACCTTCTAGAATACTGTCGCGTTAATTGCAAGACCCCGTTAAGCATTGTCATGAATCAGAATTCATCACCCACACACCCGCTTTGTTAACCGCACCCACAAGCCCCAACGGCGAACGCCAAAGGGCCGCTACATTTCTCTTGTCACATCACGATGATAGCATTGATAGGGAAGGCCCTGGCTTGAACGCTGGTTCCTGTCCGCTGCACACATTAGTGTTAGCCGATACAACAATGCGTGTGACAGCCTGACAGGTCGCTGTCTGGCTGCCACGGGAACTTGCCTTTGTTCCTGATTGGCGACAACAAACAGAAAAGGCTGGGGCTTGGAGAAGCAGAGAGAGAAGAAAGAAGGCAAGCCTTGCACTTGATCTCGTAGTTTCTTCTTTCTAGACAAAGCTGTTTGAGTAACAGATGGAAATGATGGTGAGAGATCATAGCCGGTCATTGCGTTAAGTCTCGGTATGTACCATGTCCTGTTGTACGACCCTGATTATCGTGCCTGAGGTTGGTGATGTGTATTTCTGCCAATTTTGATCCGCCATTGGCTTACCAGTCAGACGAGTGACGGAACAGACGAAGCAGCAAGTGAGAGGCGTCACTCATCTTGTTAGTCGTCTGCCTGGGCCCTGACAGGCAGCTGTAGCGTGTACAACACGGTATAACTCGTATGTAACTTGTCAGCAGCACTTTCGGCCTGCTGCACCTCGCCGGGTCACACTTTAGTAAGTATGTAGCGTCCAAGTCCAGCGTCGCAGGCTCTGCAGAGTCTGCACACGCAAAGCTGATAAATCGCGGGCTGGGAGACCGGGACGAGCCATTCCGACTTCCCGAGCCAAAGGCCTCCTCGCCTCTCTTCCCTTCCGCGTTTTCTCCTCTCTTCTCACAGAAGCCCGTCTCAAAGTGCTACATACCCAACGTCTCTCGAGAGAGACACATAGCGCATTCCCTGCTCCTTCATCACCCACGCTTTTGTTTGTGTTGCTCGTTCGCTCAAATACCACCAAGGGAGCTGCGTCTTTTGCTCGGGACGGTCCACCAGCCAGCCATCCTTCCCGAGCCATTTTTGACTTGCCGCCGCACCCCCTTTGGACCTTGAACGCTCGGATAAGTAACTGCCACCCCCCTTTCGAAGTTCAAGTACATACATACATACATATCCAGCATAGCCTTGTTTCGGGAGAGCCCTGCCTCAATTTGGTTTGGCCTGTCCCGCTCTCCCTGGCAAATCCGTTTATTAGCGCCTCGCTCAGAATGAAGTTCTTCAGTGGGAGCAAGAAGCCGTCGTCTTCGACGTCAAAAAAGCGTATGCCTGATTCCAGTGTCGACGAGTGCGACTTGACCCAACCGCGACAGACACATCCGCTCTCGGAACCTGTGTCGCCCGCAAAGGCGTCCAGCTCCCACAACAAGCCTCCGTCGAAGAAAAGTTTTGAGCCCGCTGCCTCTCGTGAATCGAAGGACACGGAAAAGTCGTCGGCGCCGCGCCACGCCAGACTCTCGCGACACTTCACCGAGCCCTCAACCTCGTCCTCGCGGCGCAGCAAAATCGATCCCGACACGCACCCGCTCAACTTACCACCCGAGGAACGTCGTCGCCTGTCCAAATTATCCAGTTCCACGATGGGCGATTCAGTCGACATGGACCAGGCTACCAGCGCCTCGCCATCTGCTTCGCAAAACCATAATGCCAAGCTTCAGACCAACTTTTCTGTACCCATCACCAACGGTACTCATAAAGACGAGGCTCCCGCTCCGCCACCGCACAGGTCAAACCCTTCCAGTCCTGTACCGACTCAGCAAGATGACGCCGAGGCATACAAGGCTGCAGGCAATAGGTTCTTCAAGGAGAGAAACTACACAAAGGCCATCGAGCAATACACAAAAGGTAATGTGACCCGCGCTTTGATGTGGCCGAGAAGTTTCAAGGATTCGTCGCGTGTTGCGGATTACAACCTGGCAGAAACCACCCACTGACTCTTCCCACCACTTTTATATAGCTGTCGACCTTTTCCCCGACTCACCTACCTACTTGAGTAACAGAGCCGCCGCCTACATGTCTAATGGTCAATATACTGCTGCACTTGACGACTGCAGTCGTGCAGCCGCTCTCGATCCTCAGAATCCCAAGATTCTACTACGATACGCCCGTATTTTCACTGGCCTTGGTCAACCCGAAGAAGCCATGGCCACTTTTGGCCGCATCTCGCCCGCACCCAGCGCCAAGGACATGGCTCCTACGAAAGAAATGCTGCAGCACCTGAATGCCGCCAAGGACACGCTCGAGCGAGGTTCAGCTGTGTCCATGGTTCTTCACGCGTTGGACCAAGCCGAGCGCGGACTGGGACCGGGAGTCACAAAGCCCCGCAAGTGGCAGCTGATGCGTGGTGAGGCTTACCTCAAAATGGGACGCGAAAATGCCCTCGGAGAAGCTCAAAACATCGTCATGTCCCTGCTGCGCAATAACGGCCAGGATCCTGAGGCTCTTGTTCTTCGCGGTCGCGTTCTCTACGGTCAGGGCGAAAACGAAAAGGCAATCCAGTCTTTCCGCATGGCGCTGAGTTGCGACCCGGAGTTCCGCGATGCGATCAAGTGGCTACGGATTGTGCAAAAGCTGGATCGCATGAAGGAGGAGGGCAACGTCGAGTTCAAAGCCGGTCGCTGGCAGGCCGCTGTGAACAAGTATTCCACAGCGCTCGAGATTGACGCTTCGAATAGAGGAACCAACGCCAAGCTTCTTCAGAACCGAGCTCAATGCAAGATCAAGCTCAAGCAGTACAGTGATGCCATTGCGGACGCTGACCGGGCTGTCAGCCTCGACCCCAGCTACACAAAGGCCAGGAAGACCAAGGCCAATGCCCTTGGCCAATCAGGCAACTGGGAAGAGTCTGTTCGTGAATGGAAGGCAATCCAGGAAATGGAACCCGAGGACCGAACCATTCCCAAAGAGGTCCGCAAGGCTGAACTGGAGCTCAAGAAGAGTCAACGAAAGGATTACTACAAGATCATGGGCTTGGAGAAGGACTGCGGCCCTGATGAGATTAAGAAGGCGTATCGCAGGATGGCTTTCAAGCTCCATCCTGATAAGAACCGAGACAATCCCGAAGCCGAAGCCCAGTTCAAGGATTTGCAGGAAGCCTACGAGACTCTGAGTGACCCTGGGTAAGTTTGGAAAGCTGAACCACCAATGTACTGGAAGAGATAACTAACGCCCCTGACAGGAAGAAAGCCTCCTACGATAACGGCGACGACCTACTGGACCCCGCAGACATGTTTGGCGGCATGGGCGGCGGTATGGGCGGCGGCGGCGGCGGCGGCATCGATCCGGAAATCCTGTTCAGCATGATGGGCAACCAAGGCGGCTTCGGGGGCGGCGGTTTCGGTGGCGGCGGTTTCCGACACGCGGGCGGTGGCGGATTCCCTGCTGGTGGATTCCATGGCGGTGGATTCCACGGCGGTGGTCACTCGTATAGTTTTGGTCCTGGCACCGATAACCCACACGGCGGCCCTTTCCCTTTCAAGTGACAACCCACAGACTCTGACGAGACGAGCAGTGAAGATGTGGCGTGGGGGGGATCGGAAGGTGATGGAGACGACGAGGACGAGGACGAGGATGAGGACGAGGATGAGGACGAGGATGAGGACGAGGATGAGGACGAGGATGAGGACGAGGATGAGGATGAGGATGAGGATGCGGATGAAGACGAAGAAGACTTAGACTCCAAAACAGAAGGAGAAGACGCTGACAAAGAAGGGCCAGAAGAAGGAGACGAAGAAGTAGAGCAACACGAAAGACATGATCTGGATAACGGCGATGCTGCTGCTGCTGACAACGATGGGACTGCTGGCCGCCGGGACATTCCTTGGAGTGATTGTGCCAGAAACAAGGACCCATGGAGGAGGCCTGCGCGTCAGCGGTGTCAAGATACGGCAGATCGAACAGTCGATACACTGCGCTGGTATGGGATGTTCCTGCTAGGGACTTTTGTATTACTTCCGCTGAGTCTTGTCACTGTGGGTGCTGTTGGTGTGGGACTAGCATACATGGTGATGAGATGTGTTCTGCCGCGAAGGAAATGGCCTACATTGTGTTGAGATGAGAGAGATGAGATGAGATGTTTGATCCGCCTCGAAGGAATGATCGCTAGAGGTAACCGGGTTTCGACTTGGTAGGTAGAAAAAGAGAGAAATTTGTTGGGATAGAGAATCACAGAGCCATGAATGTCGTCGTTGTATTGTTTAACTGTACTCTCGGTTTTTTTGCTTGCGCTTTGATATACATAGCATAGCAGTGAGGTGATGTACAGTTTAGGATGGTGGCTATGCATTGTATTCATGTGTGTGATGTTGGGGCGTGGACGATTTAGGGCGTCACAGAATCGAAGGATATTAATCAATGGATAGAGGGCATGTACATAGAAGTAAATCGCGATATACGGCAGGCATACTTGATGATCTAGGTGTGTCTACAGCGAACAAATAGAAAAGGTCGTTTTCACCACGTCGTATTTTTGTCATCTTGCCTGTATCAGAAAGACCGGTATTGATGCAACGTTCGGTCACAACCAGCCAGGGGTATCATTCTCTCACCACGCTCACGCACGCCAGCTCGCACCCACCTCGCTTCACCATCATCATGAACCAGCAAGCGCCGAGCCCGCCATCACCCCATTCCTACTACCATTTCCATTTCCATTCCCATTCCCATTCCCATTCCCCATTCTATTTCCATTCGCAATCCTCATCCCCATCCCAGTCCCAACCTCACTCTCATTCCCATTCCCAATCCCGCTACCACTCCCACTCTCACTCCCATCCCCCTCACTATCATCCCCACTCCCCCTCCCATTCCACAACCCGCCCTTCTTCCCATTCGCAACCGTCCTCCTCCCGCCCGTCTCCTCCACCACCCTCTCCACATCCCCCTTCAGCTCTGGCATCGCCGTCGAAATCTCCCGCGCGAGCACATCCCGAAAGTCTCCAAACGCGAGGGCTTTCCCCCGCATGAGCTGGTTGCCTCGGCGGGTGAGCTCCGTGAATTCCCGGGTATATATGTCGGGGTTGCGGCCGCTTTCGACGTAGTCGAGGAGTTCGGGAGGGACGAGGGGGAGGTTTGTGGTCGGGGAGGAGGATACTTCGTGGATGGACTGTATGGAGTGGGAGAGGGTTTTTCTGGGGAGTTGCGTTAGCCTCGAATTTTCCTTTGCGCTGTTTTGATTTGACTTTTGTTGCGGCGCATTATGGTTTCGTGTCGAGAATTGTTTTCTTGAGTGGTTGGCTCTCTTCGAACTGGGCGGAGAGACGGCGGGGGGGAAGGGATGGAGGAGGAAGAAGAAGAAGAAGAAGAAGAAGAAGAAAAAGAAAGAAGGAGAATGGGGGTTTTCGTACAATTCCTCCGAGAGAACGTCGCGACCTGGTCGGCCTGTGGTGTCGTATGTAGCGACCTGGATCATGATTTGGTAGAGATCTTGGATGACATCTTTGAGCTGTTCTAGAGAGGTGTCAGGAGCTGCATGCTCATACTCTTCGGGGTCATGGGAATGGGTTGGTAGGTTTTGCGCAACATACGCTCGAAGACTTCGTGTTCGGCGTCGGTCATGGAGGACATGGCGGATGCGGTGCTGGGTGTTGCATTGGATGAAGGCTGGAGGTCTTGGTGAAGGCCGAGGGAGAAACCGTCGCGGAATTGGGGCCTTGCGTCGACTGACGTGGGTGGTGACGGCGGCGGGCACATGTAGGTACCTAGCGGGGCAGGGATACGCATCGTTTGATTGGCACTTCTTTCCTTGCCGACTTACTCCCGTACCAAGAAGGTATGGACTTGATCGCAGTGATATCGCAGTGATATCGCAGTGATATCGCAGTGCAAAGCGGCGAGAAACCAAGCTATGATCGTCGGGCAGATGGTGCGAAGTTATGTACAGGATGCGCGTTTGTGCGCCAAGCTGTTGTACGCCGGAGGCTTTTCTTTGACGGGGGGTACGTTGCCTGTTGTGGTACCTCTTGTGAATCGTGATATCGAACGGCAGCGCATGTCTAGACTCTCAACAGATGAACACGTATTAGGCAACCGCGATGGGATGATGTGTCCAGATGAAAATGAAAGGGCTCTTTTTTCTGTAGTCAGCAGATCCTGACTACGTCCCGAGGATCTTCAATCTATTCCACGTATAGTAGCTCAAGATGCCCACCATCCAACTGGAAAAAACATGTACATACATAAACAGTATGCATCCAGAATGACACAACATCCAGATTCCATACAAGCCGCCCTAACGCGGCAACTCCTCCAAATCCCCAAAGAGTAATCCTACAGCCCCTCGCCTCATTCCCTCGTACATAACTAACCCCAAGCCATATCTGACCTTAGATCAGGCACAAAACCTAGCCACGATTATTGCATCACAGCCAACTACCTAAACTCTCTTGAAGAAAAAAACAAAACAAATAGGGACCATATCCCCACCGCTCTATATTCCGAGCCTCCCACTATCGAATCCTGGTATACTTCCCCTGTCTCTGCTCCTGCCGCAAACTCTCCTCCTGACTCGGCAACGGAGCCCTCCTCCTCGCCGCATCAGCCTTCTCATCCTCCGTCTGCTGAAGCGGCAGCGGCATCATCGGAAACCCAAAATTCCCAGGCAGAGGCGGCGGCACACCCCCTGGCGGGGGAATCAGGCCCGGCGGAAACGCACCAGGCGGCGGGAGCGGCACACCCGCCTTCTTCATCAGCTCGAGCAGCTGTGCTGGATCAGGGGGATTGTTAGGATCCAGTCCTGGTAGAGGCGGTGGAGGTGCGCCATTGAGGCCAGGAAGAGGCGGAAAGGGGGGCGATGTTGTGTTACTTCCAAGTGCAACGCCAGGGATGGGTGGTGGTGGATGAGGAGGAAGTCGTATGGAGAGGCCGGGAGGTCCTGCGCCTCGGCCGAGGGGTAGGCCGGGAATGCCAGGGAGGCCGGGGAGGCCGGGGGCTGTGGGAAGTTTGGGAGCGTCTTGGTCGACGAGGGCGTCTAGTTCGTCTTCCATTTCTTGTTGCTCTTCTTCTTGGCGTTGGCGGCGGTTTCCGCGACGGTCCCATGTGCCTTGGGCTTCAGCGGCAGCCTCTCCAATGTGGTACCTGTCTTGCCCGACGTCGGTGTCGCCAGGACGAGCTCGCGTCCAGAAACGGGTGATGCGGTCGTTAGATCCCGATGCCAGGACATGGCCTAGTGGGTGCCAGTCGAGAGACCAGATGGCGTAGTCGTGCGCAAAGGGGATTCTGTGCATGGGCCATACCGATTGAGCGGGTGTCGATGCGGGATCCATGCTGTCGTAGGGACTGACGGTGAGGGGCTGGCCGGGAGGCGGATTGGGCGAGTCCAGGAGATAGTGGAAGAGGGAGCCATCCATGCCGCCTGTGGTGAGGAGATTGGCGTGGACGGGGTGGAAGGTTAGGGTTGAGATATCCTTTTCGTGGCCTTTGAGCAAGCAGATATCGCGCATCATTCGGAGGTCAAAGACTCGGGCCGTCTGGTCTCGTGCTGACGTGGCGAGACAGGCGCCCCTTACTTTTTCAAACATGACCTTGGTGATGGTGCTCTTGTGGCCGTGCAGCGTGGTCAGGCAGCGAGTGGTTCTCGGGTCCCAGAGCTTGACTAAATGATCCTTTGACCCGGACACCAAGAGGCCCTTGGTAGGGTGCCAGTCTACACTTTTGGCATCCCACCCGTGGCCCTCCAGCTTGGACTCCATCTGTCCGAGGGCAAAGTCGAAGATCTTGAGCGTGGAGTCGTCCGAGGCACTCACGAATTTGGAATCGTTGGGGCTAAACGCCAAGTCCCGAATCGGGTCTGAATGCGCGTTTATGCTCTGAACGTTGTTGAAATTCGGCTGCCAGTACTTGATGAGGCCATCATGGTCAGCCGATATCAGCCAGTCGTCGCTGTGGGAATACTCCAGGGCTCGAATAGCGGAATCATGAGCCTGCATGATGGTTTCGAAATTGAACCCAGTGCCATTCCATAACGTGAACTCGCCACTTGTCGATGCTGTCAAGAGTCTGCGGCCCTCTGGTGTCCAGCGAACGACATTAACCGGGTGCTTGATCTTGTTGAGCGACGAATGAAGATGTTTGGTTGGGATGGTGTCGGCTGCGTTGGTTGGTCTTGCAGCCGGAGGCAGCATCTAGCTGGGGTCAGTGTCTAAAGCAACGAGTAGGCTTGTCGTGGACGACAAGACTTACATCAACGATGTAGCTGGCGCTGGGCCGTTCTCTCTCGCCGGTATAAGAGCCTTTGTAGTTGGGCACTCTGTGTCGTAACCAGTGGGTGACTGTTGAGCTGTAGTCGGTCACGGGTCCTTGCCTTGCGCGTTAGTACCGAGCCATCAAAAGGTTGGAGAACTCAATCATGTTTGCGTGTATTTTCCTCTTGATTGGGAGTCCCTGTGCGTCGCATGGCCAGTCAAAGCTTTACGCGATGATGGTGACTTTCGAGCTGTGACGTCAAAAGTCCTTCATCTTTCCTCTACACGTCAAGAGCCGCCTAAATGACCTCTCCAGCTCAACAAGCCCTTTTGAGCCTTTAACCACCAGACTCGCGATATGAACGCACAAACAACACCAGAGGGCCTTCATCTCGGCCTTCGCATGTTCCAAGACAAGGTGTTTTGAAGCCCCTTCCCTCCCAGTTGGCAGGACGAGTGCGGTTGGATGAGGCACAACATAAAGCAACAAAAGAACTACTCACTTCGACCGCGAACCTTTACAAAGGCACCATCTTGACCTCCTCCTCCATGGTCACCACGTGGCTCGTAAGCCATGCTGTGGCTGTTGAGGCCAACCTTCAAAGCATGCACGTTTCGTGTACGGTAGGCGGATGTCAAAGTTTATAAGGAGAACTCTGATGAATCACAGCAGGGACCAAAGCGCTATGGAGATTCCTAGCAGCTACTTGATCCAGTCTGCTGGTGTGTTATCTTGGGCGAGTGTTCTGCTAGCTACACTTTTTCATTCGTATGAGTGAGCGCATGAAGGTGATGACAAGCGGATGAGGCATCGCGTATTTGGAGATCAGATAGAAGGGCGCTATTTAAGCGGGGATCTACCGGGAGGAGAGGATGGGTCATGTGACGCAGCTGTCTCCTTGAGTCCTTGGTCGCGTAGTTAGTTAGTTGCCAGGTGGCCTGGCACTTTTTTAAGTTGGACAATACATACCGTAACTGACGGGTGCATTAAATCTTCTTGACCAATTTGACAAGTTACATAACTAATTAGTCTCGTGACCAGTTGGACGCAAAGCGCATGAGGAGCATCATGGTCACTTCACATGCAAACAAACCGGCCCTGAGCTGCCCAAGGGACTATGTACATAGATACAAGGTACGGAGTACAACCATACAACGTACCTATGTATCTACATAGGTATGTACGAAGACGGAGTCAAATCGAGATGCGTAATTATGTGACCCCTTTTATCAGCGCGCGGAGGCCCGTAGTGTTCCCGTCTCGCGCCGCGTGGCAACGTGTACCTGCTTGCCGCAAGTGGCGGGAACTCTGTTGCTTAATTTACCTATGTACTCCGTACATGCCCTCCGTACATACATACCAACTAAACTTTGCAAGTTGCAACTGAAGAAGCACATCATCAGCGCTGCAGTGGCGTTATAGTGGGGCCGCACTGCTGCAACTTGGAGCCTGCAGGTCGCTAGGAATGTGGCTGTGTTGCATCGAACTCGCATGTAAGGGTCCCTGATGATCGTCTGCTGCCAGTCTCAGTCAGGCCAGCCGCTATGTGAATGTCAGGAGTCAGGGCTCAAGACGCCGCGCAGCAAACAGATCTATTTCCAGCACTCAGCATTTGCCGCATTATCGCATTGCCGCTTCATCGCATTGTAGTACATATGTACATACATACAGAGTACAGCGTTGTTGACGCCGCGCTGTGACCTGCTGACAGCCACCACCTTGGCCCGCAGCCACTTCGCCCACCGCCGTCATGGCCTCGTCAAACGTCGCCGTCGGGACCAACTACAGCTCCCTTTCCTCCGCGAGAACCGCGAGAGTCCCTTTGGGTTCTCTCGATTCCTGAGGGCAACACCAATTTCAACTCGTCAACCTACACATCGCCCTGCCTCATCGTCGCCTCTCCGTCTTCTCTCGTTTGCGGTCCACGCGCCGAGGCTGCATCCAGGATCATGTCCGCCACGGGCGTTGATGTGGCCAACGGCCGCAGCGGCACGCGACGACGCAACGAAACTGCCGTCAACGAGACTAAATCCGCCGTCACGGCCGAGATGCGTTCCTCGTCGCATCCAACATACCGTCATGTGTCTGCTGTGCACTCCACGATCCGGCCCTCGTGTCTGAGCCATGATTCTGACGCTGCGCCGAGCTTCATTGGCTTTCGAAATCTCATGGTCATTGTTCTGGGTAAGACTGACTAGATTCACCTTCAATCCTGCTATCAATATGTAGCATATGAATGAGACAAACCGTGCGCTGCTGTACTTCATATCAATGCATCTGCCTTTCTCTTAGTAGCTATATACATATACGCATTAGCTAACAACCAATCACCCCCCCAGTCGTCGGCAATGTTCGATTAATGATCGAAAACCTAAAAAAGGTATGTTCCCGACGCTCTTGCACTGTCTCCGTCTGTGCTGTACCTAACTCATGACTTGCGCGTTCCCTCTAGTACGGCGTGCTGATATGCCTCCGATGTCACTCGTACAAAAACGAAGACATTATTATCGGCGGACTGCTCTACTTCCTGATCCCCTGTCACTTGCTCGTCGCCTACGGAATCGAGTTAGCCGCCGCCAGACAAGCACGCGAATCTCAAACTCGTCCACCAGGCCAGTCCGACACGGCGTCGAAATCAACGGAAGATGACAACAAGCACTTCCACTCAACATGGGTACTCGCTGCCTGGGCACACATCATCAACATGACACTTTCCTTCGTCCTCACCACCTTCGTCGTCTACTACTACGTGCATCATCCCCTCGTCGGCACCCTGACCGAGATGCACGCCGTCATCGTCTCTCTCAAAACAGCTTCCTACGCATTCACCAACCGCGATCTTCGCCACGCATACCTCCATCCTGACAAGCGCAAGCACATTCCCGAGCTATATTTCGAATGTCCCTACCCCCAGAACCTCACCTTTGGCAATCTCGTGTATTTCTGGTGGGCCCCCACGCTGGTATACCAGCCGGTGTATCCGCGCACCGACAAGATCAGATGGGTTTTTGTTTTTAAAAGACTAGGCGAAGTCTGCTGTCTCAGCGCATTCATCTGGTTCGCCAGCTTCCAGTACGCCGCGCCCGTGTTGCAGAACTCCCTAGACAAGATCGCGTCTCTCGACTTCATCATGATCTTTGAGCGCCTTCTCAAGCTATCCACCATTTCTCTCGTCATCTGGCTCGCTGGATTCTTCGCCCTATTTCAGTCTTTCCTGAATGCCCTGGCTGAGGTGTTGCGCTTTGGGGACCGGTGCTTCTACGACGATTGGTGGAATAGCGAGAGTCTGGGAGCGTATTGGAGGACGTGGAACAGGCCTGTGTATACCTACTTCAAGCGCCATGTGTATGTGCCCATGATTGGGAGGGGATGGAGTCCCTGGACTGCTAGTTGTACTGTGTTTTTTGTGTCGGCGGTGTTGCACGAGGTTCTTGTTGGGGTGCCCACCCACAATATCATTGGTAAGACTCTCCTCGTCCTTCTTACTCTCAGACATGCCATGCCTTCTTTTCCTGGCGCATGTCTTTCTCTTTTCTGTGAATTTTGGTCAACTCTCTGTGTTTGTTGTACTGGTCCACCCCGAAACTAACTTCGAACCCTCGCAGGTGTCGCTTTTGTGGGCATGTTTCTGCAACTCCCCCTGATAGCCCTCACCGCTCCCATGGAAAAGAAGAAATGGGGCCACACCGGCCGTGTGATGGGCAATGTTATTTTCTGGGTGTCCTTTACAATCTTTGGGCAGCCCTTTGCGGCGCTCATGTACTTTTATGCCTGGCAGGCCAAGTACGGGAGCGTGAGTCGACAAATTGTGCTGGTAAATCCGGTGGGGGAGGCGTCCTGAGGACGGATGTTTTGTGCGAGGAATCCTATTCTTTCTGTATAGTATAACCCGCGATGTGCTTGCTCGTTTGGCACCTGTAGTTCGGGATTCTACGGCGATTATGTCTTATTGGGGGGTACCTGCCTAGCCATGACATGATGGTTATGTAAATGTAGCATAGATTCGTTATGTTGCCTACCGCGCAATGCATGATTTCCGGGGAGATTCCCGTTGCCTATTACATTACGTGAGCCTCTTGACTTCAATGGCCATCATCGAATTAAGTCTTGTCAGAAAAGAAGAGAAGTGCCCTCCCCGACATTTGCAAGTCTAAATACCACGCACGACACACCAAACATGCCATTTCCACCGAATCCCACGGCTAAATAAAAGCCTCCGCCAAGAAAAGCACATATTTCAACCCACAAACGGTATCATGGTGCCAACCCTCCCCCTATATCTCACATACTCATCTCCAAAAAACTCCACCAGCTTTAGCTCCTCCACCCAAATGCGACTACGGAAGAACTTCCACAGCACAAACGCAAAGCCCACTAGACAAAACGTGTTCCCTAACACCAACTGCGTGCCTAGACCCCAGTAGAAGAAGCCAAAATAGCTAGGATGTCTTAACAGGCCGTACACACCCGTCGTGACCAGAGTATGCGAGTCTGCTTTGCGCGTCTGCACGGTATGATTAAAGCTAGTCCCCGCGTGCAACATGGCCAAGGAGCGCACGACCTGTCCAACAGCCACCATGGCCAATCCTAAAAGACACGTGATGCTCGCGATGGAAGATGGTGCCCAGTGCCTGTTAACGAATAGCGTGTGCGTGACGAGGCATTCTAGGCACCCCAGCGCGTGTGCAATAGGATACGCGGGCCAATTTGCCGTGAGCAAGAAGGCAGAGACGGTTGCTTGCGGGGTGTTTCGTGAGGCGGTGGTCCAGAACTCGAGGAAGTGGAAGAGCGAGAGGGCGGAGATGAAGAAGGATATTCGCCAGAGGGGCGAAGAGGTCAGAAGTAGAGTGAGGAGGGTCGTTAGAGATGCTGCTGAAAAGGCAGTGCCGAGAAGAAACGCACGGGCGGCTATGCCGGACAGGGACATGGATTGGTTTGGATAGATGGATTTGAACGACGGCGCGGCGCTGGCGGATCCATTTTCGGATGTTGAGATGGTATGTCTGTGGTCAAAGTCGAGCGGCGATGAGATCGCATGCTGAAACGGTGATGTTTGAGCATGATGCACCCCGTGCACCCCATTCGAGGCAATATTCGCAGCCATATTATCTGTCGAGACGACACCGATAGAGTTCAAGAGGCAAGAGGCTTTGGGACGAGGTTCATGCAGAATGCACGGCTTGATCCATGCGGGCGTTATTCTAGAAAGAAGAATAAACAAACCCAAATTAGATGTCCAGGTGATATTAGCTCGGCCTCATCATCAAGTGAGGATGTACTGAGCACGGCTATTGGGCCGTTAGCAGCTTTGCCTTATACAGCCTTATCCGCTCGAGACGTGCGTGCTCAATGCCGCTAATCAGACAAAGGCTTTTTCTGTTGGCCGCGTTATGTATCGTGCGCGACTGAGGTTGCGATTGTTGAGCACGAACAATGCCCAGGCTCCAGAGATAATGTTTGAGGCGCTTGTTGGCGGATCTCGGCTTTGGGGGTTTTTTTTTGCATTCGAGGGGTGCGTGGTGGGGCGTGCCATCGGGGGGCGCCGTCTCCTGGTCCAGAGCTCAGACAGCAATTCGCTCGTCGCGCAGTTTCAGAGGCCGCCTTGTACTGAAAAGGACGAGATGACGAGGATGAGAACGTTGATGAATCCCCAGGTGCAAG
The DNA here is from genome assembly GCA_018360055.1 of Claviceps monticola. Lineage (NCBI taxonomy): Eukaryota > Fungi > Ascomycota > Sordariomycetes > Hypocreales > Clavicipitaceae > Claviceps > Claviceps monticola. Next base: position 14,109 of record SRPP01000016.1, read on the forward strand.
GAATCCACGTATTCATCTCGTAATACCCTGCTTTGTACACAGCTCCAAGACTTCATTCATTCGTTAGCCGTGGCAGTCCCACATCCAAGCTCTGGCTGGAGGAGGGCTGGAGGAGGGCTGGAGGAGGGACAGTAAAAGATTCACAACTGACATGAGACCAACAGCACTGCCCGCAATGAGGGCTTCAATGCCTGCAACGAAAAGACATACGATGGGGACGGCCCAGAGGAACCGCCACGACGACTTCTTCAAACCATGGGCAAACAAGGCTACGAGCACCGCGCCGAGGTGGAAGAATGCGTAGGTGATTAAAGTCCATAGGACCGTGAACTTCCATGCATCTGAGATGTAGTACAGCGTATAAATTCGGTTCGGCGTTCGATCATACAAGGTCCTGACATTGAGCGAGGGAAACGCTGGAGTCTCGTAGTTCGGGGGCGGGTGTCCGGGGAAGACCATTGCGGCGATGTGAGTTGGGAGAGCTTGACGAGGGAACTTCAATTACATTTTTCTCGGCGCTGTCATGGCGCCTAGATTTGGGCTGAGCGAGGCTCAAAGGGGCTGCTGGAGCTGGCGTTGTTTGCTGCAGGCTGCGAGATCGAGAGACGGAAGGCATTTGAGGATGCACAAATCACGATACATGCGCGCAGAGACGTCTGTACACACGTGCCCAGGTACATAGTTATGTACCTCGCGTCGCACGAAATTCGAATCGTAACCAGATCTTAGACAGCCCCACCTGTACCTTCTCCGCAACAAACATTGAACATGTCGAGCCTCGGCATAAACCCGTGAGCCGTCGATCGCAACACAGGTCAAGACTCGTTATCACCAAGACGTCTGTTGCAGACAGTGTCCATGCATCGCCATACTCATGGACGGACTCCTCAAAACTGTTCTCCAGCACTTCCAAGATGTACACAATGCCGCTACGACTGATCAGATCATCGGTACCACGGTCCATCTGCTCGCCAATCTCTCGAATCCGCTAAACCTCGGAGTCCTCACCTCACAACTTCTCACCGCGCCAGCCATTTGGCATCGTCAGGACGGAACCAAGTCAGCCCTTCGAGTCATCAGCATATACAACTCCGCCGCCGCAAGGATTCGTGAAAATGAGCTCCAGGCTGCCAAGCGCAAGGGTCCGGCCGGCGGTGATGGCCGTGTTCTCGGATGCGAGGAGTGGACTCGTGCTGTAGTGAAGGGAGCCGACGACAGGTCAAGACGTTGGCAGCATCTTCTTGTCCTAGCGGGTGTATTCATGGGTATGGAGGGCAATGACAGACACTCACTATCCAGAGGACTGCGCAACACGCTGGAGCAAGCTGTGGTCCTGGCTACCAATCTTGCCCTCGAAGGCAACGTGGAAGACGGTCCAGCCGCTGCTGCATCGATTGTCGCCGCTCTTACTTTTGTCTTCCCTCTTCTCTCTGAACTTCATCAAACACAGATCAACTGCGACGCACTGCTCCCGATTGTTGTTTGGGCCATGACGGGGGAAGAGGGGTTTTGCGACGCGCAGTTCCTCCGAGCGGTCGACCGCGACACGACCATCATACAGCCTGGCCACGTTCTCTCCTGGACAGCACAGTCACCATCTTGCGCTTTGGTGCAACAGATCGAGAAACAACCTCTGGTGGCCAACATGGGCCCTCTTTCAAAACTAGCGGCCTTTGTTGTGCGGCATGCAAGAGACACGTCAGTCGTACTGCAGGCGCAGGATGCGCTTCTGGTGTTTACTGGCCGAGTGCTCGGATCTTGGCAGATGAACCGCCTCAGTGGGATCGACTACTCTCTGGAAGGCTCGCAATTGAGTCCGGAAACTGCGCAGACTACCTGGCCACTATTGTGGCAGGTTTTCCAAAGACTCATGTTCAGCACTACAATCGCTCTGCAAGCCATCCTTGCTCGGAGTCTACTGGATCCGCATATGCTGATGCCCGTAATGGCCCAGGACATTGCCTCTAAATCGCTCCAGATCCTGCGCAACATGTTCTTCATTTCCAGCAGGAACGGCAACAGTGCGTTTCAAGCGTACACATTCACGTACATGACGTCTCTCGATATTCTCAGCAGCGATGCGCTCGTCACGGAGACGCTTCTCAAAGAACTCCGATCAGTCGACGCGGTTGACATTCAATCGACACCCCTGGGGAGGACCTTGGACCTTTACTATCTCAACGTTGCAGAACATCTGCCTCTTTCACTTTCCACCGACGCGTGCGAGGCATTGCTCGTCAAGCCGGCGATTGCCTACCTCTCTTACGAAGTGCCCATGTCCGCATCCATGACGGAGATTTGCGAAGCAGCACATAGCGTGATCCTATCAGCTCTCTCATGCCCTCAACACAGCGCCCTGAGCATAAAAATCACGCCCTTTTACATCGTCAAGCTCTTCCAGTCTTTCCCTCAGCATATATCTCCACGTCAATTCCGAGTGGCCTTCAAAACGGTCATGGAGATGGTATCGTCCCCCAATCCCATTGCAGCCATGGACCCTCACCTGTCCGAAACACTGCTAGAAATGCTGCGCAACAATCTGTCCACTGCCAGCACGCACTTACTTCCCCGGGTACGAAACCGAGCGACCTCCATCGCCGCCGATGCTCCGAACGAGGCGCACCAGGAACAAGAACAAGACCCACTTTCGGAGCAAAGCGCGCTGGTGCTGACGCTCGTTGATTCTCTTCCGTTCCTGCCTGTGCCTTTGGTGGAGGAATGGCTCGACATCACAGCGCGGGCCTTGCACGGGATTCAAAATGCGCGGCTGAGGGAACCCGTGAGGAAGAGGCTGTGGGATGTCCTTGCGAGTGGAGAGATGGATGTCGAGAGGTCGATGATTGGGATCGCGTGGTGGGGGAACAAGGGAGGTCGAGAGTTGGTCTTGTTTGGGGGGGTGCCGCCGCAGCCGGCGATGATGAGTGGGGGGTTGGGTGGTGATGCTACGTCTAGCCGGCTATGATGATCACGAACGATGGGTGATTCGTGTTCTAACGGATACCTGCTGTCTTTTATTTATATATTTTGTTTGGTTACAGTTGTCAGTTTTTTTTTTTATGGGAAGGTTTCTTTTCGTTCAAGCGGGTGTTGAGTAGAAGTTGAGCGGCCTCACTAGACCCAGACTTAAGGCGCGGATTAGGATTGGCTACATAACATGGGTTGGCCAGCTACGGGAGAGGGCCTTTTTTCTGGGTCTTGAACTCCTTCTCTGGCATACATTTCATCAATTGATAGTCGCATAATAGCGACGATGACTGCTCAGCAGGTCGCCGAGTGGCGCCAGGACCCTCTGTTGGGACCGCGAAAGCCTAGCAGACTCGAGAAAGAGCTGGATACTAGCATTTTGATTTCACAGCACAAGAATTAAGATTGGTCGAAGGTCCATCAATTCAATGTATGAACTCAAAAAGAGAAAGACCACTGGCTACAATGCGCTTCTTCATTTGTTCACCTCTCCTTCACCTCTCCTTCACCTCTCCTTCACCTCGTCGAGTAATTTCATCCTCCTTGATGTAATTTCCCAATTCATCTCCTCAAGCTTCGCCTTCGGTGTGCCGTTGAGGGCTTGGAAGCAGGCAGGGGTGGCGGAGAATGAGGAGTACACGATCTTGGTCATGGACTTTGTCTCGTGGATGGTGCCGCGCAGAGCAATAACAGCATTTTTTGCAACATCATGTCGTTCGTGATGGCTGTTGTCGTTACGTTACAAGGTACATATCTGCGTTGTCAGAGAAAGGTGGAGTACGGTGGGTCCGGAAATGAATCAAGGAGAGGCTGATGCTCTCAAAGCCACGCGGCCCACGCCAAAAAGCAAGGCGCACATCAACGATCAACTGCACCAGGCAGTGCAGTACTACGGAGTAGACTACTCTGTACCTGTCATCGCAATGAAGCCCACAAACCCGGGTCCAACATTCCCAACTCGCAATACCTGAAGCATTTCAACGAACAAGAGGCCAGCTTTGACCGTGACACGAGCACGTAATCATGATGACATATGGACCCTGAGCTGGCGCCGGCCCTAAACGAAAGGGACTAGAACCCAGTTTGAGCCCGATTGGTGGCGCCGTGGTATGTAGCTCGAAATGACGGCATCGCGTCACCAATGCATCTGCCTACCTATCCACGGGTTTCACCAACATACTCGATTGGTTAAAATGGGCGGCCATTGGCTGGAAGCGTCAAACGGGCCACGGCCGCGCCATCGTTTTATGCTCCAGGAATGACGATGTCACTGCGCCGTTGACTTCATTTCTGACCCGGGGTCGGGGACTCACCTCAGACATGCGCAGATTCGCGGAGGATGTGCTACCTATGTATAGCGCCATTGAGTACTGTATAACTAAGTACTGTCTACTGATGGTTTGCGCCTCAGTTGGCCACTGAGCGGAGCAGAGTTCACAGGAACACTTAACTACATACTACCTTAAACTGACCAATGGCCCATGTCGGGGGCGGAAAGCTCGCAAACCCTCTTGTTTGATCCCGAGGCCCCAAAGCGGGCATTCTATGGCTCCGTCATCTCAGCTGAAGACCTCTTCAGCTGAACCGGGCTACATGTACGCTCGGCCGTGGACCGAACGGTGTCCCTCTCTGGCGCCCATAGCTTCGCGATGGGCGGCTTACCAGGACTAGAGGAGAGCTAGGTTGGCATTCGCCGATCCAAGAAGCTTCAGATCGGGCTGTCCTAAAATAAACTTGCTCTCCTCCTCACAGATGACGCAGAATCAAGGCGAGACTTGTGTATTTCTTGGTGGGGGGTTGGTTCCGAAGTGGCCAATATGTAAAACAAGCTTGGTGCCCAAACGCCTTGAGCCGTTTACTTTAAAAACTGGGCAGCTTCATCTCTAAATCTAGGAACAAACCCATTCCTCTGTCATATACTCACGAATCACGATACATCACTAGCCCAAAATGTCATACAATAACACGAGCGAGAATGTAAGAGCCATATCCAGTCTCTTGCGAATCCTCTTCTTAATCCTTAGGGGCTGCACCACCCATAACCATGACTGACGGGCGCTTCAGACTAGCTATGGCGGTAACAGTGACAGTTACGTAGGTTTTGACAATAAGACATCATTCGATAACCACCTAATTGCGTGATGGGCGCCCAACTGACCCGTAGTAGGGCTCATCCAACCGCCGTGACAACGAGAGCTACGGCTCCGGCAACAATGACTCGTATGGATCCTCTGGCCGCACCGGGGGCATGAGCTCCTCTAGAAACGACGACGACAACTACGGCTCGTCTGGCCGTACCGGCGGTAGCGACAGCTATGGTTCCTCTGGCCGTACCGGCGGTAGCGACAGCTATGGTTCCTCTGGTCGTACTGGCGGCTTGAGCTCATCTGGCAGAGATGACGACAGCAGCTACGGCTCATCTGGTCGCACTGGTGGCAGCGACAACTACGGCTCCTCCAACCGCACTGGGGGCTTGAGCTCATCTACAAAAGATGACGACAACTACGGTTCCTCTGGCCGCACCGGGGGCATGAGCTCCTCTAGAAACGACGACGACAACTACGGCTCTTCCGGCCGCACCGGTGGCAGCGACAACTACGGTTCCTCTGGCTCTGGCCGTACCGGAGGCTTCAGCTCATTCGGTAGAGATGACGACGACGACAACAACAACAACAACAACAACAACAACAACAACAACAACAACAGCAACTCCCGCGGTGGCAGCAGCACCGCTGGCAACATCCTCGACAAAGTCAGCAATGTCTTCGGAGGTGATAAAAACACCGACACGGGACGGAGCCGACAGGGGCGAAGTGGCGATGACTACAACTAAGAATCAAGACAGGAAGGGCATTTGCATGTAAACCAAGAGCTGTTCCACCACTCAGACATTATCAAATTATTTGCCACGAGGGTGCAAATGCCATGGGGATTGATTGGCTTGAAGGGGTCACTGGAGCAGCATGAACCTTGTCCCCAGTGCCTTGAAATGGACAGGTCACAGACTCACAGTGCCTTGTAATGGTTTGACATTTTGACTTGCAGTGGGGTTAATTCAACTCAGGTTTAATTCGCGGATAGTGCAAGTACTCCTCACATCAGTCTTTATATCTCGCGTATCGTGCGGCTTGTAGCTACCAGCGCGTGACTCGCCGCGGTCTCTGGCTACCTTTCCAACACTTTCTCCCCTACCGAATTTGTCGTGAGCTATGTACTACAAAGTCCTGTCTTGGATTTATAGCGGCTGGGACGTTGCGGCATAGTGCTGCTCGTCTGATATGGACCGGCGTGGATGACTTGCGGGAGTCATTGTGTGGGCTGTTTCTTAGACAGACTTAGGTTCAGTTGATCAAAATTGGGAATTACTTGCTTTGCTAGCACTATGTCAAAGGGGCTTAGAATTATCTATAACAAGTGATTTCTAGACGGGTAGTGTTCGAGAAGTAAGCCAAACGGTCTATGATATACTCGTAGTACGTATGAAAAGAAACCTTGCCCAGGTATCTCGACATGTAAAGCGTGTCTGGTCACTGACTTGGCTCTGACGGCTATTAGCCCTGACAAACATTGTGCTATGCTCGTGGCGACCTTGTCATAACGTAGCGCAAGGCTCTTATCTGGCTGCAGCAACGAAGCCTCCTCACTGCCTCGTTGCACGCACCGATACCCATCTACCGTTATACGCCGTACAAATGAAGCATGCCATGTGTAAGCCTCATCTACACGGGCACACTGTCTTCGGTCAGCGTCTTCTCCACCTTGACCAGGATATTGCCCTCCGTCAGTCGGCCCTTGGAATCCAACAGATGAATGAAACGATATCCCTGGCCCAGACGATCCAGTCTCACACAGGCCCACGCCGACAGGTCATCAATGCCAAGTTCATCGTCCTTGACCATAAACCGCACGAACGTCAATTCTTCAATGATGCCGTCAACTTCGGGGAAAGATACCTGCTGTGATCCAAGGTCGATATCTGTGCCCTTATGCGTCCTTGTCCGGGCCTTGTGTCGAATAGACGTATCACGGCTGTCGGTGGAGGATGCACGTCCTAGAGCATGTGAGTTGCATGCATCCACGTGCAGCTCCGTCTTGACGTAGGGGCGGAAACTTTTGCTCGAATTATCTCCAGGGGGGATGGGAAGGCTCTGGGCGGCCAAGAAGGTGATATTCAGGTTGAGGGTCTTATCGGTCATGGTATTCGAAGTAGATCCCGAACTACTACTTGGGCGATGGCCTATCGTTTGGCGCGTGTGGTTAGTTTGAAGAAGCAAACCCAACGTGCTCATTTCTTATTTTTTATTTTTTTTGGGCAGAGACCGACCGTGTGGCTTCAGAACATATCCCCCCGTGCCTGAAAACATTCCTTCGTTGAGCATCATCCCCGCATCTGTCTGCTGCCAGTTCAGTGCGACAATTTGGGCACCTGAGCCCCAGAAAATCGTGGGCATCAAGTTCGAGGAGCGAATGCGCAGCCCAGATGGATAAGCACGCAACAAGAAGTCCTTGTTGTGGGAGAAGAGCTTCGCTCCATGTTTCTCGCGATGCTCGAGAAACTTATTCTCTGCTAGAGAGAATATATGAGCTGGCATGCTTGCTTCAGCTTGTGTCCATGTCTTGAAAGAAACAGCCCGAGTATAGATGCCAAGCTTGCTGAGTTCTGGGATGACCTTGGAGGGTTTTTTGGCGAGTGGCTTGTCAGAAGGCAAGCCATCATCTTCCCCGCTGTCGGCTTCGGGTGTCGTGGGAGCATCTGGTGGTGTATACTTGACCTTGATGAGGATCTTCCTCCTCAACTCGTTCGGGCTTGGCAAAGCTCCCTCCTTTACCTCATCCTCGCGAACGAGCATGTCTTTCCAAGCTTCTTTCATTATGTTGACCATCATGAGTTGCTGCTCAGCACCACAGTGCACTTCTAGACTGATAATCAGAGGCAGATCGGAGACAATGAAGGCACTGTCCCGTATAGCCTCACAGACATGTCGAAAAGAAATCTCTTTGGTCAGTGTATAACCATGAAAAACTCGAGGCTCGAAAGCAGCTACTTCTGGCACAATGTTGGGGGTGCCGTCTTCCAAGCTTGCGACCGGCTCTGCTTCCAACTCGCCTTTACTAGTAGACCGGTGCTTCCGTTCCTTGCCCAGAGAAGTCCTTTCCAGCTTTGCAGATAAGCTGCCCGGTATGATGTGCTTGAGTTTGCTAAATGCATTTCGCTTTGTGGGCTTCTCCGAGTGGTCACCTGCATGCGGTGCTTCGTCATCCGAACTTGATTCAGAGCTCAGGCCGGACTCGTCACCATCCCACACATCAATCTCGACACAACGACACCCTCGTAAGAGAACATTGGTATAGGCATCTGTCGTGCTGTCACTATACAGCTGGTTTCCGGACAAATAGGTGTTGTGGCTAGAGCTAATAAAGTAGCTCGGTAGCGGCCAAGACAAATCGCACGTCTTCCACGGCAACGTTATAGCACTGTCCTCAGACGTCATATATGCCAAAAAGTCGTTCACGTCGATGCGGCCCTCTCCATCGTCCTCGCCGAAGAGCCTGGCGGCCGCCGGTGTGGCATCATCGTTCCTCTGCACGTGCTGAATAAACCGACGGATCTGACCAGCGGACCATTTTCCATCCTGGTCGGCGTGTGTTAAGAATACTCGCTTCAAATACGAGATGACGGTGGCATTTAGAGTTGGTGTTGCTTTGAGCGCCTGGCTGGCGCCTCCGCCGGCCTGGCGCAGGGCATCAATGGGCTGCTGTTGCACGCCAGACATGGTAAATGACATGGTAAATATACTAGGTAGGCCGTCCGATGCGATGCGTCCGCGGCCGTCAGGTCAGTGGGAGGAGAAAGACACTTGGTTAAAAACTGCTGGAGATGAATGCGTGTCCTTTTCGCCCTTTAGAAAACAGGTTCAACGTGATCAAGTGGCGTGTGACGCAAACTCACGCATACAACGAAATGATCCGGGACAAAATGCTGCTTGCCAAGAGTCTACGCGGCGTTGAATGAGTGACTGTGTGATTCTTGTGCTCGAGTCCAATTGGAAGGAGCAAAGACAATACCTGTATACATAACTTGAAGCAGACCGCCGACCGCGACCATGAACCGGCATGAACCGGCATGAACCCGGGCCCCAACTTCGTCACGAGGGAGGTACCTAGGGGGTCGTATGTTCAGCCCTGCCCATTCGCCACCGTCATCGCTCTCCAAATCTTCCTCCGCTACAAGTACCTACACGAAACGCGATTTCCGCCGTCAATGACTGACGTATACGAAGTACGCAGGAGTGGATTCAAGGGCATGTTTATGTAGCCGGCCTACGGAGTATCTGGAAATCTATCGTTTCTACGACTTGAGCCGATCTTGTTTCCAGCGCTCCACATACTCCTCTAAATCAACATGGACCCGCAGGCCCTTCGATGCCATGGTCTCATACACCGACCGCAACTCATCCGACTGCATATCGCGAATCACCGTACCAAATGCCTCCATCATAATCTCCTTTGACCACGGGCAATGTCTGAGTGCTCTGTAGAGTACATCCTTTGCCTTTGATCGCAACTCCTTACTGCTCTGCTGGTGACAAAACCGGACATATGATACCCAGAGACCCACGTTGAACTTGCAAACGTCGCTTGACAGGGCGTGCTCGTACGCGGCGCGTGTGGTGTTCATGTTTCCTCGAACCAGCTCATGCTGAATGGAGAAGAGGCGACTCGTGATGCAATCGCGGCCCTTGATGAGAACTCTGTCATACATCAACTGACGCGTCTCATCTATGACCCTGATGCTGGAATCCGCCCATTCAAGGAGTGAGAGGAACATGGTGTTGCTGGGAAAGTGCTCCAGGAACGCTGAAAATCGATCACGCAGATAAGCTCGACGAAACGGCCTTCACCCACCAAAGTTAGCTTCAATATCCAAATCATTCTTCAAGTCTTGGTTAATAATGCATATGGTTTCTTACCCTCGGCCGGCATTCAGATGCAGCATCCGCGCCCCAGTTTGGAGCATTCGTTCATGGCCAGGAGTATCGCCATATCCTGCCGACTTGAACTCAATCGACATATTCTCGACAACAAGCATTGAAGCGGATATGTTGCCCTGATCAGCTGATGTGGGCTCCAGGCATCCTTCCTCCGTCAGGTAGGACCACAAAATCATGCACTCGGCATAGGAGCTGGCATCTTCGACCTTTCCCTCGTACAGAGCTTGATGGATCCTAGATTGCAGAGCTTGTCTTGTCTTCAAAACAGCTGTCGGGGGTAAAGACTTGACGTGCGCCGCAGAGCAGCGAATGGACTCATCGACTGCAGAGCAGAGTCGAACCGTAGCCATCAACTTGTTACCCTTCTCCAACTCGAGCCAGCTCCATGAAAAGAATAGTTGACAGCCCAAAGCCCCCTCACAAAGCTGGAGGCGTGGTTAGTAAAACCGGATCTGCGTCTATGAACAAAAGTACAGACAGAGAGTGTGTGTGTGCATACCGATGGAGATGCTACGGCGGATGAAATCACCTTTTCCGCAATGTCTAAATTGTCATTGCAAGACTCAGCAAGGGCATACCCGTTGTACACCTCGGCGGCATCAGGATACTTTTTTAGTATTGCCTTTGCCGTCGTCTTCAGAGCGGACGAGTGAAATGTGTGTGTGAAGCCGAGATAATACAGTGACAAGCTTTGCACACCAACCAAGTGAACCAGCTGCTTCAGCGTGTTAAACACCCACGGCATGCGCACGGCAAGGCTGTCGGCGTCTGAAGACCCCCTGCCGAAGTAGTTGAACCAGTTGTTTTTGGAAAAGAGTACGGTAGGCGACATGGCCAATGAGCCATTGCCAGCGTCAAAGTTTGGCGTTCTTCGTTGTATCTGTAGTTCTTCATTATCATCTACTGCGCTTGCTTTGACGGGTTGGTTCTCTTTGATGGAAGCCGAGCCGAATGTAAATTGATCTGTACAGGCGAGTCGAGTCCACTCACTCGATCGATACCGTGGTGGCAGCCCACAAAATATCAAAAAAGCATCCATTAGCTCCTCCTTCACGCGCCCGCCAGCACATGGATCCGAAACAGTGAATAGCCAAGGTTCGATATCCGAAAACATGACAACCCGAAAGGGGTCGTCTTCTGTGCCATCATCCATTGTCCTGGCTGGCATTCTGGCCCATTCTCCATGGACCTGTTCCGAGTGGCCCCATGCTTTAAACACATCACCCGTGGACAAATCGTTCGTCGGGTGCGCTATCTGAGGTTCAGGAGCATCGACCTGTCCAGAAGTTTCCACATAGCGCGCCCAGCCTTGCGCCCCATCATCTCCTATACGCGGCACCTCGCTCTCCCAAAAATCGCGAAACGAGTCCATACACCGTTCGTCCTGATCGGGGCTCCGGAGAAAATTGAGCTCCAGCAAAGCCTGCCATGATGCTACCGCCAGCTCCTTGTACCCAGAGTCGTGTGCGAAGCGCATAGCCCGCAGGAACACGTAGATTGCTTCAGAGTAGTCGCACTCCGACGGAGAAGGGCGAGCCAAGACCTTTCGCAGTCTATCGAGCAGCATTCGTTGGACGTCATCGTATTTCAGTGCAGCGATATTGGTCATGGCAAAGTCGACATGAGCTCTCCAAAGCTCGAAATGAGACTCTTCATCGCCAGCCAACTCTGCCCATCTTTTCGTCGCAGTCTTGGTAGGCCATATCTTCATGCCCTCTCGCATGAGACGCACAGTAACGGCTTGTCTGTCTTCCAAAGCACGCGTGTTCTCGAGAGCAGATCCGAGCATAGAGACTTTAATCTCCGAGAAGCTACGTGCTGCGTTGGCAGGTGCGCGCTCATCAATCGTTTCACTCAGCCGCTGCAAATCATCTTGGTGATCGACTAATTCTAACCACGCGTCGATGTCTCCGGGGTGAAGCTTAACTCTCTTGCTCAGCTGGATAGATTTCCACTTCAGAGGATTATCTCCCTCGATCTGGATGGCCTCTTCATCCTCGGACGAGTCTTCCTCGGACTCGTCGTCAAAGGTCCGATTCTTGGCTTTCCCTTCAATGGATCGATAAGACGGCCTCTCGTCGTCGGAAGAATCACTCTGTCCACGCTCTCGCTTGCGATTTTTCAAACTCCTGATCTGCAGGAACCCATCGTCCTGCGGTTCGTCCTCGTGAGCAGCTCCCTTTCCTGGTCGAATGTGAATCGAGTCCCTCGTGATGCGAAGCGATTTAGACCGCAGACCATCTCTGTGCGAATTTCCCACACCGTCTCCTGGGAGTTGCAGGCTGAATTCGTCCCATGCCCCATCTCGGTGAATGAACAGTCTACCCGCGGTGCCGAGAACCCTGCCGCCACCGTGGCGATGATAGGATGGGATCTGGGCGCGATCGATGCCGCCGTACTTGGAATTCAACGGATCGCCGCGCGTGTCAATCACAAAGAGACTTGAGGTAGTTGACCTCTCAGGGATCTTGTGTTCTGCAATCAGTTCAGGCGATCTGTGGCGGCGGCGTGACGAGCCCTCGTGGCGTCGCCGTGAACGAGAGGAGTCACGACTGTGTCTATGATGATGTCGCGAGCGATGATCTCGTGTCTCGGACCTGTGACCGCCTATGGAGGACCCTCTTTTTCCGTCTTCTGTCTTGGAGCCCCGTGATTTGGCAGATGCGACGATGTCCTTGTCCTTGTCCTTGGCCTTGAAAGACGAGAACTTGGGGACAGTAGGTTTGGCCTCGTCAATGCTGCCGGAAACGGCCATGACGAGATGCGTCTGCGCTGACAGCCCGTTCGACTTAATTTCAGCTCTTGCACATGTGCATACTTGCGGATGAAGCCTGGATGAATGATCCTTTGCAACCGTGAATGATGGCGTGGAGGTTCTCTGTCATTTGATGTTGGAACTTGGGACTGTGAACAGTGTGTGTGGGGTCATGAGTTACCCATATATGTACACGCCTACCTCTCCCGAACATTCTCCATCAGAATCATTGTTTAAACACGAACATGTGGTTGATGACTACATTATTTCACGTGCCTGTTTGAATACATAGTGAAAATTCATCTTTTCTGAACAAATTCTCCATGGTACTTCCAGTGCCAGTCCAACACTAGGCGCATAAAGTTTCGAACCGTTCCATCAGTCCTACCACAGGGTAGGGAGGGGAATGTTGATGCTGATTTTCTAGCTCTTATTGAATCACGAACTTGAAAAGCTGTCATCTTCAACACGGCGGATATTTGGTTTTTCCACCCTCTAGAGGGAGACTATATGGAGAACACACGTGAAGATAACTCCATCGACCATGCGTGGGCCACGACGTGGACATGATTGTTTTGACAGGAGCGGACCTTGCAGGGTCCAACCATACAGCAACTGAGTTAGCGGTTACATACGGGAAAGGAGCACTTCTGGACCTTTCCATACACAGACTATTACTGGCGATAAATGGGCAAGGAGATCATTAACACAGGGGCTCTTTGCACTGTGGTTTCGACCCGCTGCCACCGAAATTTCGAGCATGTTGGTACGGACATGTGAACATGTACCTACGGCACGATTATGTACGAAGTTGCCGTGCCAATGGCGGCGCGTCGCACAGTGACAGCCTACAGGGCCCTTGTAAATATTCGTGTCACGCTAATTACTAAGCAAGTAATTATCGTCCAGGGACGCGCCTTTCAGTTACATATGTAGCTCAGGACGCAAAATACTAGTTATAGCAATGATTTGAATTGTAACAGTATATGTACAACAAAAAAACCTATACTTACCGATTCATACATAGCCCTCTGCGTCGATCCGTCTACAAGCATTTAAATTCTTCAGACTGGAGCCACTGGGCTCATATAACACCTCATGGAAGCGTCCACCGTTTTCTCTCCGTGGCTCCTCATCCCTACGATCCTCACAGTCCTCATCGCACTCAATGTAGGGTTGTTCAGAAAAAACAAGCTGCCCGTAGAGGGCAAGGTCCGTTCAGTTCAAAACTCTGCTTCTTGAGGTTATGCACCGGACCATGGCCGACTAACTCGCGCCACCAGACGGTTCTCCTCACAGGCGCGTCCGAAGGCTTGGGCCTCGCCGTTGCGAAACAGCTTTCCGCAAAGGGCGCCAATGTCGTCATTGTGTCGCGAGGTATCCCCAAGCTGCAGGAAGCTTTGGAAAGTGTCAAGGTAGTCAAAAGAACCATACGCACTCCATCTTGCAAACGTGCGACTCATGAGCGAAAGCACAAGCTAATAACACCATCCAGGCAGTTGCCAAAAACCCCTCCTCCCAACGCTTCACCTACTTCTCCGCTGATGTATCTTCTCTCTCGTATGCGGCCTCTCTCCTCGCTGAGGTCACGGCGTGGAACGGCAACGCCGCCCCCGACATTGTGTGGTGTGTTGCCGGAATGTCCACACCCGGGCTCTTCCTTGATATGGACATGACTTCTCTCCGAAACCAGATGGACGTCAACTTTTACGGCACTGCCGAGCTATCCCAGGCCATCCTGCGCGAGTGGCTCTCCCCCGATGCGCCTGTGTCGAAAGAACCAAAACACCTCATCATGACTGCCAGTGTTATAGCACTGTACACGATCCCAGGGTATGCGCCTTACGCGCCATCGAAATGGGCACTTCGAGGCCTTGCCGACACCCTCTCCCAGGAGGTCTTGATGTATCCCCAGAACGTCAAGATTCACGTCGTTTACCCTGGCACCATCCTTTCCGCAGGGTATGAGCGTGAACAAAAGGTGAAGCCGGAAGTGACCAAGGTACTGGAGGAGCTAGATCCGAAGGAGGCACCTGAACAGGTTGCTAAGTCGTCTATACGGGGACTGGAAAATGGAGATTATTTCGTCACAGTGAACTGGCTAGGCCATATGATGAGAGTGGGAATACTGGGCGGTTCTTTCCGCAATAACTGGGTGTTTGATACGTTAGGCGCCTGGGTAGTCAATTTTGCGTGGGTCTTCGTACAGGCTGATTTGCACGGCAAGATCAAGGCATATGGCAAGAAACATGGCCATCCTGGCTCGTACAAAAAGTAGACAAACAGAAAGAAGCTGCTAATGACATGGGAGCGGATTGTATATTCGCTTGTTAATGACCCTTGCTTGTTGAACCTTGTGAGAAACCGAACTATTCGCTATGCTATTGAATCATAAAATCCTTCCTTTGGGATAAAGGGAGGCCTCGGTACTGCCACCTCAAACGCCGCTCCATTTTCCAAACTTGACATATCTCCTGTACATTTCCTTGAGAATTGCCCTCCCACTAGCATCCATGATATCGTTCAGAATCTTCCTCCCCTCAGGGGGTGTGATATCGAAAATAGAACTCATGGCCGGTTCCAGCGCTTCTCGCACCTGTGTTGACACGTTGGCCTCGAGCTGTAGTTTTACGTATTGCACGAGCAGTAGATACATGTGTCTTCCTGCGGAGCGCTTGGCCGCATCAGTGGCCGAGTCCAAGGAGCTGTGGAGTTGAGAGCGCGAGACTGCGCCTGCGGTAGGTTCGCAAATGAGGGTGACGAGCCGGGCGTATACGTGGGCGTGGGCTTCTTGCGGGACTGTGACCGCGACTACACTCCCGCTTGTAGCGGCTCCTTTGGTGATAGACAATGGCTCCGAGTTTCTGGTGACGAGGCTTTGGAGAAGGATTTGCATGGCGCTGAGAATGAGGTGGAAATGACCCTCAAGACGGATGCGGTGTTTCTTGATGATGACTTCGACAAGTTTGCAGAGCCATGAGTACGAGGGGGCACGCGCGCCCGAGTTCTCGAGGCATACCAGGTTGGAGACCGTGCTGAGGGTGACTTCAATGTTCCATTGACTCATACATTGAGGTCGCTTTTCCAGGAGGTTTCGTAGGATGCGGCAGATGATGTGTGGGTGGGCGGACTGCTTCAGCAGCATCGATGTTAACTCGCTGTGCACCATGCTTAGATTGAAGCCCTCTTCTGTCTGCAAGAGAAAATCGGGCGATGCTATCACATTGTTAGTAATTTTCGCTTTGGTCTTGGTTCCTCGCCGAGGATTCGGCAGACACGTACCCATGAGTTGATTAGCCACGTGCTCGATGGCAATAAGTTGACCATCTGTGTTGCATCCAGTTTTGAGTCCGTCCACCAACCTCCTCAAGTAGCCAAACTTGGACGGCGCATCCATTTTTAGCGTGATCGAATCGATCAGCTCCTTCAGTAGCGTTTCACCAAGTCCATTGGGTACATTGTCAAGGCTGTCGAAGACGCTAGGCCGGGCGTCCTCCATCGCAGTCGATAAGTTCCTTTGTAAGAACATGTGCATCTTCCACGCTCTTAAATCACCGCTCTGCATCGCTACTTTGATGCGCTTCTCGAATTTTCTAATGGAAGACGACTTGAGTCCCGTGAGGTCAGATAGGTCAGAGGCTGCTGATGCAGCATCAGTGGCGGTCAAGATCAACGGATTGAACATCGTGTCATGAGCGTCAAGCAACTTTTGGTCCGAGACACAGGACGAAATTACGTCTGTAATGCATTTTGACAGAGCCTGCTGCGTCTGCGTCAGCAAAGAGAGCAGGCTTGAATTCGAGCGAGCATTGGCCGACCGTGAGAGCTCCAAGGCGAGAGCCTTTAGCAGCGTCATGTGGAAGGCCGGCCTGCCAGAGTCATCCGCTTTCAATTTTCCAGATTGCTTCTCACAGTTATTCACAAAAGTGGAGGCTCCTTGGAAATACTTGACGCTGCGTTCGTCAACGTGGTCGGCCATCTGCTTCAGTACAGCAGTAGCCATGAGGGAAAACCTCTCAATGAGCTCCAGCACCAAGCTGTGGCTCGCGTGGTGGGACCAAGAAAATTTCGACAGTGCTTCAGAGCAAGCAACCAGATCTAAAAACTGAAGCCCATCGTAGAAGGTTGGTCGTTTCATAATCTTCGCAGATAGGCTGAGAATCATCTTCCACCTTGTCAGCTGGACGTCCGTTGACGGATCGCATGTGTGTGACGGCCGTTGAGCGAGTACCATCATGATGTTCTCTCTTTGTGATCGGTCGAGCGCGTCCATCGGCGTGCTGGAAAGAATTTTCATCCACATCTGCCCTGTTTCACTAGGCCAGTTCTTTTCTTTGTGTCCTTTCTGGGATTCCTCGAGTGCTGCAATGATGCGGTCTGTTAAGTGCTTTGTGACATTAACCTCGCTTAGATTGACTTCATTGCCGAGCAAGGCGTTCCACAATATCGTGATGCCATCAGCATTTGATTTCTCGGAGGAGAGCGCATCCACCAGGGCAGGAGGTAGCGTTTTGGTCCTTGCAAAATAAAGTTTAGATATTCTACTAGACGCATTGAGCATCCAACCGAGATATTGCTGGTAACCGATCTGCTCATCAAATTCTGCATCCACGCCCTGGCTAATACTCGCGGCCATCTTCGTTCCCTCAAGAACACGGACAGAAGCGATATCGGCAGATAGTCTCTTCATCCAGACTTCGAACAAGGCTGCCGGCTCTTCAACATTCACCTCGTCGGGAGAAAAGAGGTCCCAGAATCTATAACAGCATTTGAATGCCTCGTAGGATTCTGCAGTCAAAAGAGCTGACTTGCCGGCCGTTCTCGTTAGGCGCTTTTTGACTTTGTCCCAGATGTCACCACGTTCGCTTGGATTGATCCATGATACCGTCGCAGACACGACTCGCCACCGTAGAGCACAGAACGAAGATGAGGCCTTCAACCCATCCACTAGATCAAACAATTGGCGACCAGCGGTATTAAAATACTGTTCACTGCGCAGTGATTGCGCAATCGTCGACGCAAACACTGAGAGCGCTTGCGGGTTAGAGGCGGACGACTTCTCCTTCACCCAAGCAATTAGCTCGCCTAGGTGCTGCGGAGACATCTCTATTTCCAATGCGTCTTGAAGTGAGTCCTCATTTGACCTCTCACCCCGCAAAATCTTGAACCAGGACGAGTTTTGCTCGAGCTTTCGATTTTCGATTTCGCATAGTTGTTCGAACCAGAGACGCAAGAAGCCTGTTAGGTCACGCCGAGTGCGAAAGCCATCTCTCATGGCCTGAACAATATCCTCAATCGCCGCTGTGTCGTTCTGATTGTGCGCATCTTTTGCTATTCTCTCGCACACCTTCTTGCGCAAACGCATACCATCATCGGACAGTTGGAAAGCATCCGTTTCGCACTGAGCAATCTTGGCTACCAACGACCATTGAGTATGATTATCTTGGAGGCAATATTCTTGACAGATTCGACGCAAATCCACGACAGACACCGGCGAAGACCGTTCAATGGCCTGTTCCAGGACGCTTTGCATGATTGAGTTGCGATCAGGTCGACCTCGAATTGCTCTCTCAGAGATCTGGAAGATTTGCTTGATCCACTCTGCATTGCTTTTGCGAAGCCCTCCTTTGGCCATATCTTGATAAGCAGTTGATGCGAAGAAGTACAATGCTGGGACGGCCAGATGCGCCATATCGTTGCATAATTGAAGAGCGGTCTGAAATGCCACGAGTTCTTGGCTGTTGACGAATGCAGCACGACCCGGAAGTGCAAAGTTGTGGTACATGAAGCGTTGAAGGTCAGAAAGCCAGCTTGCCTTCAAGCTGCCTGGGACGACGGTCTGATCCGACGCTTTGAAGGCACCGAATTTTGCTGAAATGGCCGCAGCAGGCTCAAAGATGTGCTCAGCAACTTGCATCACATCATCAGGCCCTTGCAGATGGAGGTCCCACATTGTGGTGATGACCCGAACCCAACTCTCACAATCTGTTGCCTGATCGCACACGTCGCTAGCCAATAGGTCTCGACATATCCTTAAGGCTGGAGCAGCAATGTCCTTTGCAGCTTCGGCTGATGTACAGAACAGAGATTTGATATGTTCCGCTCCTAGCTTGTCTCGCGAAAACCTCTCGGTCGCATTGTCTAACCGATCTAGAAGCCTCTTCAGTGCAGTAAACAGAGCTTGTGCGGTATTCAAGCAGCCCTCTTGGCCTCGCAAAATTTTGATTGAAAAAGTATCAGGTGTCGATCGCTTGCGCTTGGAGGGTGACGGCGAAGTCGCGGTTTCTGTCGGCTTGGCCACGTCTTCGAGCGTGTGCTGCAGCACTGAAACAAACTTTCGGTCTGCAAGAGATTTGGCGAGCGAGAATAACGGTATTCTCTGGAACACACAATCGAGGATCGTCCAAGTTATGGGATATCGTCTCAATGTCTCGGCTGCATCGGCAGAACCATACATGGATTTCAGAAGCCATCGCAGACTACTTTCTTCGGCGGCGTGAAAGCCATTGTACGGATTGGCAACGAGAAGGTTCCACAGCACTTGTAGATTTTCGCCATTTTCTCCTGGGCCATTCTGATCCAGACTCCGAACGGTCTTGATGAGATCCGTGTTGTTCTGCATGCAAGTCAGTTGTGGCTTCTACCGCGCGGGTGAGGGTGACCTTTTCATACCATCTTTGGATCGTTTGCTTTTTGCTGCCCACGCACCTTTGGATAGAGATCAAGGTTCTGACATGGACCAGATTCTACGGAGCTGTAACAGGCAAGCAGACTTTTGAATAATATTCAAAGGGAAACGGTTGCCAGCGCCTTTTGCCCTACGATGCCCGCACGAGGCTTGTCTTGTTCTCAGCTAACACCGGCCGATCCAAAAATTCCAAAAATTCTGCCGATGAGCTGGCCCACTTCGCGAATTGACTGGTCCCTCACCGCCCTCGGCATACCACGCCGACTGCTTTTCGTCACGACTCACGAGCGACAGCACACGGTCCCCTGACGAAGCTGCTGATATAGCTCGAATCAAGGACCATATACATCGAGTCTGCCAGAACGTAAGCTGTCAAGGAAATCCTCCCCCAACAGCAGCTATGAATTGCTAATGTGCGCCATGTCAGTGTCACAATGGCCGGATCTGCCCCTGCATCTGCGCCATCGAGCGCCATCTCCAGACCAGTTAGCGAGGCCCTCCTCAATGAGAAGGTATGGACAGCCCAAGATGAGTATCGATCTCGCACTTTTGTCTAATTCGGAATGCCTTCTGCATCTAGTGGGACCGCTGCCTTTCGAACCTCATCGTCAAGTCTACCATCGGTCTCGGTTTCGGCGTCGTCTTTTCCGTACTCCTCTTCAAGCGACGAGCTTTCCCTGCCTTAATTGGTGCTGGCTTCGGTGCCGGCCGAGCCTACGAGGAATGTAACATCAATCTGAAGATGGCCGCTCGCGATATCAAGAGACAAACCGCATAATGTGTTTTTCGATTCAAATAAAGTGGATGGACACCAGCGATCGAGGGCAGCATATTTGTACATCATGACGGAGGAAGAGCAATATGAAAACGGCGCAAGCAACATAGACCACGGCACACATTTTGCGGAAGAGTTCGGAAAGACAGAAGGCTACATGATTAACCTCATCAAACAAGCATTTCAAGCTCTTATATACAGTGCATTGCATGCTTCCACCAACCGACGCTTATCCAAGTTTAGGGCTGCACGAACCGGCACGAGCTTGCCATGGCTCATTTATGACTCCAAGTCTTGAGGGTCTTGTGCTTCCAGATCGAAGCTCTCGTCTCGGTTTACAGCTTTTTCCAATCGTCTTGTAGCAGTTCCGAGTGTCTGCTCCCGTGCTTGCTGGAGGCGGACGACAGTGACGTATCACTATTAAGCTCGTCAGGATTTATGTCCTCTAGGACTTGACTGCCGACATCTGGAGCCATTGCTGGTGTGACAGGAGTGTCTGCGACCCTCCGATAAATACCATCCTCTTTATCTGGAATTTGCAGCGGTATCAAAATCTTGAAGTTCGCAATCTCCCCTCTTACGCCTCCCTCGATAGGCGCGCTTCGTCGCCGGACAAGAAGGCATGAGTTCTCGTTGTCTTGATAGGTTCTCAACGGGCCAGCATCCCATCGTTCGCTCCATGACCCTCCCCATGTGGTGCCGTAATATGAAGTCTCATAGTGTGTCTTATGCGTGTCTGTGTGATCTGCGAGTGGTGAATTCGATTGTGAATGCTTGAGACTGACACAAACAAGTATCAGGATTGCCAGCAGCGAGACAAGGACGAAGACCGCGGTTGCCAAAAGGATGATTTCCAACCTGCTATTCTCCAGAGTAGGCCTCGGCTTCGACATCTGGGTCCCCTGGATTCGTGCGCGTTATTCGATAGGCTCCTCAAGCTTGATTTGAGATAGGAATCAGGCGGTCGTGGCTCTGCCCCTCGAGCTATGTAGTATGATGCAGCACCGAGCACCTAGTAGTGGAATGGAAGCTGTCGCGTCCTCTCGGGTGTAATATTAAGGTATATGTCTATATCATGAGGTACAAGGCGATAGGGAATAGTATGGTTTCAGGGATATACGTAGACGGCAGCAATCGTAGGTGTGTAGATGTAACGCGCGTATGCACCATAATGCTCAACATTTGAACACCCATCTCTTGTTGAGAAACCCTCACGGCGAAGCAAGAGCATCTGCGTAATGACTGACGTTAGTATCAGCTCCCCGCCAAGCAAAACGCCCGCAGTCAATCCTAGCCAGTCAATCTACGCATGTCAGTCTTGGTTAGGAAGGAACTCATCATCGCCCAACGACAGCGAGTCTGAAGGATGCAAGCTGTCAGGAATCATTCTGTCGCGCCAGAAACGCCCACAATTGCATAGATACCCTATAGAGACCGAGCATAAACCAGCGCCACGATATATGACACGCTTCAACTTAAGTCATTCTCGTTCCATCATGATGGCCCCCACCAAGGACCAAGGTGTCCGTCTGTACGACGCGACGCTTCACGCCATCACAATCCAGGCTGGTGCAGGCCTGACTGAAGCAGCCGCAAACGACATCTCACAAGCTACGAGGAGATTGAAGTACATAACACAGTGCCGAGTGCCAGGCACGTGGTACTTAATTCTACCCGACCTTGCCAACAACGCACACGCAAAGGAAAGAATTTTTTTTGTCGGAAACACCACCAAGTCGAAGAGAAAGCAAAGATATCTCCCCGTCTATAATGAAACATCGGTCATGGAAATCCGTTACTCTGGCACGCAAATATGACCGGTAGCAAGTTGGCGAAATCATTACCGGTTGATTAATCGTGCATGAATGTGTGAAGAAGAAAAGGAACAAAAAATTTAGGTGCCCCGGGTCCCGCGCGTACAAAAGGGAAAGGCCCATGGTAGAGTCACGTGATATGCTCACAGGGATCCACTAAAACGAGCAGAAAACAAAATTCTCCCGTTGCTCAACTTACGTTCACTTTTCTTTCTTTCCCCCAACACAAAACACTCTCACAGCTTTCCCGGTACTTTGAGCCGCCGAGTTTTGGGCTACAAGTCCGACGGCTGAGAGAAGAACCGGTCTGAATTTATGCGAAATGCATCCATCTCAATCGGGTTTACTCGACGCGTCTTGATCATGGCGCGACGTCGGACTGTTCAGCACCTCAATTGGGAAGCGGTGACGAAAACGTGTTTTTTTGGTTCTCATTTATTCTTGTCTCATTCTCTGGACAATCACACTGTGACACACCCACAATTGCCTACACCTCGCTGCTTTCGATGCGCAAGAGTGTAACTATACATTTCGTTCGTACGTGGGAGAACAATCTAAGGTCTAGACAACCAGCCCGCTCCACCCTGAACCCATAGATACAAAGTGTGGCTTCAGGACTAGAATCGGGCAAACATGCTCTTTTAATTTTGATACTGGCTAGTGTTTTCCATGCGGCTTACGTTTCTTTTGCCTGCACGTTGTGAACGCTTCTCTCTCGTGTCCTACTACCTATGTAGTTACTTTTCGTGAGCTGTACGTCAGGATGTTGGCTTTGAGAAGAACGAGTTGTTGCTATCGCTGTCCTCAACGTCGCGCCTAGAATGGTCCCAGCTCGCAAATAGAGTCCATAACCGCGTAAGGTACGTAGCGAAGAAGACAGCGATGGCGACCATTCTTCCACCCTAGACGGTAACGCCATGGCGTACGGCTCCACGAAAAGTCGAAGGTTCACGAGAAGCGTAGTCCGTGTCAGTTTTGGAACTGTACGCCATGGCCTATGCATGATGCAGGGCGCCGACACTAGAGACTAGCACGATGCTGGAAACGGTCAAAAGCGATTGCAAGTTCGATGTTAGCCGACCATGATATGTACAGCCTTTGATTTATCTCTAGACGTCCCTTCCCTCCAGACCTTACCTACCAATCTGTGATTACTGATCACACAAAGTGACCACTGACCACTGACCACTGACCACTGATCAGTGGCAGCAGCAGGTCTAGGTACTCGAGGAAACCCGGATATAATTGCCAACACGTTGTGTATTCGAGTGGGTAGAGAGCCAGTGACAAATGATGGATCGCGATCATTATGCAAGGCGGGTTGGGTGTTGATGCGGCACATATATTCGCATGTGACTAGCCTACCAAATCGTGAACATGGCAGACCTACTGCGAGAAATTGACCCCCTAGAGCTTGAACTTGGGGCCTTGCCGATTGAATCAGATCAGCAACAGTGGTCCCAAGATATTTGAATGCATGCTCCGTAGTTATAGATTGAATGAGTGAGTCATTCGATACCAGAGTACGGAAGCAAGCTGCTGGAACTTCCAAGAAACAGATCATGTTGCACAGATGGCTTCAATGGATGGCACAAGCGAGGGTTTGACACGACGGCACGAGAACACCTAGACCTACTATGTACGAACCTCTCTCATAATGATATGCATCACGCTCATCGAATTTGGCCCTTCGCCTCGCGTCATGAGCATGAGAGCGGCTGGCACTGAAAAAAGGAGTCGGAGATAAAGTCTGACTTATGTATCGCCTCGAGCCAAAGACCCACGCCATTCATGTTTGCCCCCCAAAGATGAACTCTTCGCTCGTAAATGACAACAGAAACTTGGCCACCAGTCGCCCCGTGTACAGAAATGAGCTCTCAATCGGACGCGCACGCTCGTCCTCGTGTAGAATGATCTCGTCATCGGCGAGAAATTGAAGCTCTCGCCCTGCGTGACTCATCGCGGCGTTAGTAACCACAGAACCGCATCGTATAGGTGCATTTACCACACACACACACACACACAATGTACGAAAAAAAAAGTCATGAGGTCTCGTCGGGGCTGGGGGTACACCTACAACTCTCTCCATAAAACAACTCCCTCAAACTTCTCACCATTCCCTCCGCCGGCCCATCCAAATCCATCTGCTCCCCAGCACCAAACCCAAACAGCGGGTTAAAGCACCTAGTATTCACATCCCGCGCATGTGTCTGATAGATGGCATGAAACTGATACGCAAACTGCTTGAACGGCAGATTCTCCAGCTCCCGGCAGACATTCCGCGTAAAATCCCCCCCGTACTGCGGCGGCGCCGCATTCCGCCGATTGATCTCGTTTTGCGACAAGGCAAAGTTTCCGGCCGTCGTCTCCACGGCCTCCATGAAGAGGCAGAGGACGAGAAAGGCTGCTGTGCAGGGTGCCCATTCCCGGCGGTGCTTTTGTTTGAGGACTTGGGAGAAGGTGTCGAAGAGGTGCTGCATTTCGCGCATGATGAGCTCGTCGGTGAGGGACTTTATCTGGCGGGCGAGGACGCGGGGCGTGATCCAGGGGGTGTTTTGGTGGGGGATGAGGCCGGAGGGTTGGAGGGTCAGGATGGATTTGTTGGTGAGGCAGAGGTGGCGGGTCATGATGTAGTGCATGGCGTAGATGGAGAGGGCGCGCTTGACCAAGCATGACTGTGAGACTCTCGGAGGTTAGATAGATAGCTCTTCTTGGCGTTTCCTTTCCTGCCTTCCCTTTTCCGTCTTTCTCTTTTTATTTCCCCCTCCTGATTCTTTCTTTTCCTCCACAGGTTCTTCTTTGTTTGGCTTGCGCAGAGAATGAACCCGTTACCCGTGTGATGGTCGGGGAGAGGGGGGGGGGGGGGGGGGGGGGCTGGCAGGCGTCAGAAAAAGGGGGACGGAAAGATTTAAACTCACATCAGATTCTTTCGCATACGTTTGCACAATCTCCAGAATCTTCAACGGCAGCCGCGTACTCCTCAGCGAATCCGTAACCTGCTCTGAAAAACACGGCTCCTGAATAATCGCCTGCACATACGCCTTGATCCTCTTCCGCAGAACGTCTCTCTCTGCCGCAGTCTTGAACTCGACCCCCAGGGGCACACTCCCACTCGCTTGAATCTCAGCTCGTCCCCCCGTGGGAGTCAAATGCCAGTGCTGCAACACCTCACACGTCTTTGCCGTAAAGACCTTGGCCTGCACGCTCAACACGGCGCTGAAGCCTAGCCCAGAAAACAATTCCACCTCGCAGACCTGCTGTTTCTCCTGCTCGTCCACCCCCCGCACGCTGGACCACTCTTGTACATTGTCTCTCAGAAACGCAGCCATGGCCTCCTTTCTAAAGTGCGAGCGAATGAAGTCCGGGAACAGTACGGGCAGGAAATCTTGGAACTGCCAGCACATAACCTGGGGAACATGCATCATCAGCCGTCTGCAGTGCTGGCAGGGCCTCTCCTTGTCGCACTTGACTTTTCGGTGCTGGCAACAGAAACAGGCGCCCACACCGCGGACCAGAAGGGCATTCTGCTTTGCCTCGTGAGCTAGGGGGCCTTTTCTGCCGCGGTGGGAGGCGCGCATGGCTTCGAAACATTCAAAGGGGTTGGGTCGTCCGGCTTGAGCGTGCATGGAGTCTGGCGTTATGATGACGAATTTACTGTATGTGCTTGCTTTGCGCTTCTCTATTTTGCCGGTCTTGAATTTTGGTATGGGGAGGGGTGCTGTCGAGGACGAATATGATGTATAGGATGATGACGCTTCGGGCTTGACGGCTGGAGATTTTCGCGGCGAGGATACAGAAGAGCCGGAGGGTGTGTATATGCTCCACTGAGGTGACGTGTTCAAGTCATCGAAAGACATCCTCTGTCCCGAGGTCATATTCTGGTTGTCGATATCCCGGGGCGCCACGGTCAATTCATTCGGCGCCAAGAGAGGCTGAGTCGCCGCCGTCAAAGCTTCCTCTGGGAGGCCGACCACAGAGGTAGACGACTGATACATCGAGGACACGAAGTTTGTCTGGAAATTCGTCATCTCTAGGAGCGGGCGCCATCGAGGAACGGGTACGTCAGCTTATATTTCCAAATCGAGGGGACAAGGGTTCCTCTACAGCCCAGGGCCGCAAGTGACTCTCTGTTCCCATCAAGGTCTGGGCTCCCTCTCCGAACTCACCATGTAAATCCTGCTGCGATTCTCCCTGCGTGAACGGCCTCGCTGTGCCCGAGGACATGAACGCCTGGGGCGTCAGCAACGATGCCACTTCCGACCTCGCCGTCGGCCCCCGCCCCATTGTGCTGCTTGAATCCGGCCCCGAGGCCACCACCCCCGGCACCGAGCTCCTCATGAAGTACTCACTCTGAGCCTCACCAAGTCCCGTAAACATTTCGCCCCCAGGCAACGACATCGTCCCCTCCATGTCCCCCAGCAACAGCGGCGACACAGACGACACCTCCGGCGGTGTCAACCACGCAGGATACCCAACCAAGGCATACCCATTCAAGCTGCCACTCGCCGGGCTGGAAAGAAACCCGACCGATCCCTGCGCGGATGCACCGCTGGAGAATCCGTCAAGTTGTTGCCATGATTCGTCGTCCCCGGTGGTATTAGAGTCAAAGTTGAAGTCAAAGTCAAAGTCAAAGTCACCGAAGTCGAGATTATCAAAGCCGAAGTCGAGATTATCAAAGCCGTAGTCGAGATTATCAGAGCCAAATTCAAAGTCTTTGGTTAACGAATGTGGTGATGTGTTGTTGTTGTTGTTGTTGCTGCTGTTGTTGTGAGAAGTGACGGATGCCATGGTCGGTCTAAAGGTCCAGGAAAGCTCAATGAATGATACGTTGCAAGATAAATCCGATCGCTGATAAGATTACGCTTTCTTGGAGAACCAGAAAGTATTTCTTCTGGACGATTTGTTTCGAGAAAGAGAAGCTCAGCTGGCTTCTGCGGTCGTGGTGAGTAATTGAAAAGCACTTCGTGAATCGTGATATGGTTTGTCGCGTAAACCGGTCCTGATGTCCCGTCGTCCCTCCCTCAATCAACAAAGCAGTTCATGACCATTTCAGTCTTACTCTGACGCTGCCTCATTTGCAAAGTCGGATACTTTCGAGGAAACTCCTCTGAAAACATGACAGGAGAGAGAAATTACGGGTTGCATCGTAATTGACATGGCTCGGAAGGGCGGGGGGGTCTGCGAGTTGATATGGAAAGGAAGTCCCTCAAGCTGGAGGTTGTGGTTGCGCAAGTCGCCTTACGGAGTACAAAGATGCGATTCCGGTGGAGCGCGTGGCGCTAAGCCAGAATGGAACACCGAGCATTGGATGGCAGGGATGGGATTGGGATGGGATTGGGATGGGATTGGGATGGGATAAGCACGCTGCACAAGCAGGCTGAGCCAGTGACTGGGTCTCACACGGTGAATTCCAACGTTGGAATGTTGTTGAGCATGGTAAAGGCCAGGCAAGATAAGCTCACCTCACGCAAGGCTGATCTGGCACCTAAATGACACGGACTAGTGTAATTTCCGCGTATTCTTACCAAGAGAAACACGTCAGCACGAGTACATAATCTCAGTGAAAACTTATTTCCGAGTTTCATTATAGTGTAAGATGTAAATGGCCAATGACAAATGACAAAACAATATTCTGCAATCCTGTATAGCACACAGCTTTACGTAGCCAACTCATTTCGCAGATCTGGCTTTGTACCTGCCAGGCTGCCTGCGCCTTCTCCAGACAACCGCTCCAGATAACCACAACGTCTCAATCAGACACCAACCAGTGACCGACCACAAACACAGGTGACAGTACTGCAAGGTACAAATCCCTCAACAAAACCAATGCTTTCAGATTATGCTCCACCAGGAGCACATTATAGAAATAAAAGGCACACGCCAAGTAGACCAATAAGACCCTCGTGAGTAGGTACTGCACCATCGTAGAAAAAAAAAAAAGGAAGAAGGAGAAGGTATAAAAAAAGAAACAAAATACATTGGCCAAATGCTGGCTGCGCACAGAACTTTGGCATAAAGCATACCCCTTCGCGACGGGCGTCTCAGCCGTGTTGGAGAGTGTTCAAAGATCCCTCAAAAAGATGCACATGTACAAAAAGACTAACGAGACGTCATCGTAAAGCATATCATTCTTCTCCATGGGGCTGTAGGGTGTAACATTGCCCCCATTTCCATAGGTACATGGCTGCGTAGCTGTGTGAAATCAAAACAACAAGAAACATGTTTGTAGGGGGAGGGAGGAGGCCTCAAAAGGGCCCGACGGCTGTTCCTTCGCATCTCCGGTCCGATGCATGAAAATTCTCTTCGTTCTGGGGTAGAGTTCAGTTCGGATACCGCGCAAGGGCGATGTGTGCTGTAGTTTTTGTTATTCGAAATAAACATGGTCATGGTTGTCGACATACTCAGGATCGGAAACGCCTCTTTGTGCGCTCTTGTATCCTGCTCTCTGTGTCGATGTACAGTCGATCGAGGTAGTCCATAGCCGATGCGTCCTTGAGAATTTTGGCGACCTGAATCCCAGCAGAGATGAGCTGCAGAATGTTCCGGTCGTCTTTCAGCGGACGGCTCTGGTGCTTGGCGGCGTGGCGCATCTCTAATGAGTTTTCTAGAATGGTGACAAACTGTTTGATCTGTCCGTTGTACAGCACTCGGGCGGGGATGCGTCGCTTGGTAGCCAGTCTCTTAAGCAGGTACACCCATTCGGTCCACTCCCGGTCCTGTGGTCGTTCTACCGGCCTCATATCCTGGGTGAGGGGGATGGGAAACTGATACTTGGCAACAAAGTCAAAGGCGCACTGTGACAGTCGGTCGTTGACTTGAGTCAACACGGTATCCTGCTCCTGGACATGGAGGTTGGTGGGTAGATGGGGTAGCTCTCGCTCTTGCATATCGATCACCTCCTGAGGCGGCCGTTGCAGGAACTGATGAGGGCCATCGAATTCGTCCCGATTTGAAGGCCGACGCTGTGACCCGCGCTTCCCACCAGATCGGGGCTTCTGGTTCGGACTGCCTAATCCCATCATGACATTATCGACAGAGAAGTCGGACAAGCTGGGAGACGCGACGATGTCTTCGAGCGATCCGGTTGGCGAGTAACGTTCATGATTGTCCCAGGACGCGGCTTTGGCAGGGTTCTGGTATGCTGCACCCACGGCCGGAGGCATTGGGCCCATGGGCGCCGCGCCCACCAGTTGTGGGCGAGGGACATAGTTATTGGAACCTGATGAGGTCTCCGCGCGTGAGTGATAGCCGATGGCTGCGTTTCTGGGCACGATAGCCGTCTGGTTATATGAGCTATTACCACGGTGACTGACGCCGCTAAGGCCAAGATTAGTCCATAATGTTCACAGAACGACGTACTGTAGGCCAGTTCAGATGTTCCCGGGCTCTGCGTCTTACTGGGGATGAGCATAAAATCCATTGCCAAATCCGGTACCATATCCAGTGCCAAATCCAGTACCAAATCCAGTGCCAAAACCAGCGCCGGCATAGGGATCGGCTAGTGCACTGCGCGCATAGTTAGTACGATGGAACATTGTGTGTCTCACACCGCTTGTGACCAACGCCGCACCTCTGAGATTTGTTCCACGGATCTCTGGCAGCGACAGAGTTGGTATAAGCCAATGTAGATGGCGGCATCTCTCCTGGTATCATGCTGCAAAGAGTCAATCGAGAGAAACGTCTCTCACGCGATTGAATCCAGCAATACTAGTACAAGCGAGGGAAGCAGAGGAAGCAAACGCTCGAAGCAGACAGACGCGAATTAAGGAAAAGAAAAAAAAGGGTTTCCAAGCGCAGTGAAGCTAGCGGATGGCTCGTCTCCACGCAACACGCGATGTGTTTGATGTCCAAGGAACGGGCGAGTCCGGTCTTGTTCATGCATAGATTTCAAATCCGGGCTAGTCCAGTGCAGAAGTCTCGGAGAAATGAAAAATCCAGTGGGCTTGGGCACCGCATGAACCCGATGAGAATCCTGGGAATTAACGCCTGGCGGCTTGCTAGGAGCGGTGTGATCTGACGAAGAGCAGCTGACCAAAAAGAAAGTCCACATGCAGCGACCAAGTCTAGAAATGTGGCCGCTCGGGGCCAGACACAGGCACTAGATTTAAGTGCAAGGCAATCCGTAGGTTATAGTCCTGGATGATTCGGGATATCCCTCCCGGCTGAAGTCCGTCTCGGCAGCACTTCTGCGACGGCAACACGCCGAGGGGATGAAAAGTAGAGAGAGACACAGCCGCCTATGTACAACGGGATGACGTCGTGTGGACGTTGGACCAGACGATGAGGATCGGACTGCGTGCCGAGGAGGAGTTTAGTTAGTTTAGTTTGATTGACGCCGGCAGTGGGGCGTAGCACGCCCCTCCGCAGAGCCTCCCTAGGGGCGAGTGGGCGGTCTAAGGCTAGGTGTACTACATACATACAACACCTATCTAGTACTAATCAAGAAAAATGCGAGAAAATGAGCCGCTGCTGTCGCCGGTTACAGCAGCGTTGTCCAGTGTCATGGCCCGTAGCGGGCACAGCGTGCCGAGGAGGAGGGGGCTGGGGAAGAGGACAGGAAGGGGAGGCCAACGAGGGGTAGCAGCCGAGAGAAATACAGCACGTTATATGTCCCATCGTGAACGGCCAAGCGACCCCAAGATGAAGTGGACATGCACATGCCCGTGCAAGGCGACGAGGGAGACGGGAGACGGGAGACGGGAGACGGGAGACGGGAGACGGAGAAGACAGGCGAGACAGGCGAGACAGGCGAAACAGGCGAAACAGGCGAAACAGGCGAAACAGGCGAAACAAGGCTGGCAGAGGAAGCAGGAGGGCGTATCAAGAGAGGGCGGGCGGGTAGGGCAGAGCAAATCCTGGTATGTGCTCTGTACGTAGATTGGAGATTGGCATTCTGGTACTCTGTACATATTCTGGCATTCTCGCATTCTCGCATTCTCGCATTCTCGCAGCCTGACAGCCTGACAGCCCTGTGGACCGAACAGCAGGGACCGAACTTCAGGGCCCAGGATCCGTCAAGCGGCAAGCCGAACTGCGATGCGATCCCTGTAACGATTGACGTGATGCATGACAAGAGACCAAATGGGCAAATGACAAGAGGCGCAAATGTCCGGCGTCTCCATGGTTATGCAGCCGGTGCATGCCTTAGCGTGAGCCCTGCGGCCCCTGTCCTGGCCAATGGATGGTGGATCCGTCCTGGTGGGACTCCGCTGACGGAACTCTGGTGACCAGCTGTTGCTGTAATAATGGACCTGCTGAACGGAGCGATGGCTGCTCAACCGACCGAATTTACTTCAAAACATACTCCGTACTCACTCCATTGATGCAATGTTTAGTACTAGTTATGTACTCCGTACTCCGTACATAGCAGCTTATGTGCTGCCTTGTGCGCGCTGCGCCGCCTGCTGTCGCTGGCACTCGGGAGCCGAGGCTTTGCCGCTGTCTTGTCGCTGCTACATATCGTGAATCGTGATCCGTCAGCACATACGGAGTACGGGCTACCTACATCACCGAGCCACATAGAAGCCTCAGGCAACTGATCAGGATGCTCATGGATCGATGGGTAATCAGACGAAGTCGTCGCCCAAAAGACAGCGCGCTGCTGGCACCAGGCGCGAGTCGTGCAATGCGCAATGACGTCCCGACATGATGGAACTGCATGAAGGCATCCAAGGAATCGAGTTGCTCGAGTTCGGCGTCACCACATTTATGTATGTACCTACATACATACCACACTTCCCCGCTCCATCCATAATTATCGCCAACAGTCGGCGGCGGCGCCAGCTGTCAGCTTCGCCCTTGCCAGCCCGCCAGCCGTAACCGCGGTCTGCTCACAAAACCATCCCCGCTCGGCGCTGGCTACCTAAAGGTATCTGATCGGTCAACAAGCCAACAGAAGTCGCGTTCCAGAACGTTCGAAGTCTACACGGGAACATGTCTAGCACAAAGAGTGCCTTCTTTCCGCCTTTTCATCTTATTGCCTCCGGTTTCCTCACTGGCCAAGTTTCATTCAAGCTTGGCTCCACACGGTCTGAATCACTTCCAGAGTCGTCACGTCATCGTCCCCTGCTTCGCCATCGGCCAACGATTTCACCCGAGACCAGATGTCCGGGACGATCGGGCATCGCTTGAGCGTCGCCCCATTGAGGAGCTCATCAGGACTCACGAGTGGCGCACAGCCAACCCAACCAGCGATCACCCGTTATCGACGGGGGCATCAAAGGATGCTGACTCCTGAGAGTCCAACAAGATCTCTAGCATTGGTTGGCCGTAAGCATGGCTATGTCATTGTCAATGTACATAGGTACGTACACACCTCAGTACAGTTATACGTACGTACATAGTATCTTCGGACAAGGATGTTCCTTCCTTTCTAGCGCATTATCTTCGCGACCGGAGATCAGGGATGAGGACCCTTAACATTCTTTTGTTGGGCTGCAACGTTACCTATGTACTCCGTACACGTACTGACAGTACAACAGATCGCCTTCATTTTTACCAGTCCGATCTCGACCGGAGGAATAGAGCAAATGAGGTAAAACGACCCAGGGCACACTCTATCTCTCCAGCACGAAGCCTGCAAGTGCTATGTAGGTACGTGGAGGCTTCTGCCTGCACGGAGCGCTTGTCCAACTGACAACACATCACATCGGATCGGCGTGTCAGGTACTAAGATTAGTCAGACCTGATCCAGGGTTCCAGGGGCACCGGCTGCGTATCGAACATAAGTAGGTCATGGCCGCTTCATCGAGATGATCGGTCAAATTATACCTGGTCTCATGGAATCGACGAAGACGTCCCGCGGCATCGTTGAAGCGGATTCCACCTAAGTTGACCGAGCAACCCAGGACCCAACTCCCTTTGATCGGCCGCTGAGTTGACGGCCAAACAGGGATTTGCTAGACTGCTATCATCTATGAGCATGGCTGCGCCTGGGTGGTGGCTGTCAGAGTGTCAGTGGTCACAGCTCTATGCATCAACCTTGCGGTACGGTATACCAAATGCGCGAAGCAAACGAGATGACAGGAACCAGGCAAGGTAAACGCCGTAACGCTCATGACAGAGCAGTGATGAAAGAAAGAATATCTGCCAGGAACGCGGAAATGGCTTCGATGACGGCGATCAGGTGTGTCGAAACACGCAGTGGTCGGCGTTTCGACGGTTAAGCGTCGGTATGTGAGTCGGACGTCACGTGCCATCTGTCCCGAAGCAGCATCTTCGAGGAAGAAAAACAGAAGAAGGAGAGGAACCGGGAGAAGGGCCCCAAGTGAGACGGTTGACCCATCACCCAGCCAGCCATAAAGCAGCCAGCCCGCCATCCAGCCACGAACGCCACGTGCTGCACGCGCCGTCCCGTGTCTTCGAACGTCGGTCCTGCGCCCTGCCACCCGGCCGTGACTCGATTCTGACACAAGAAAAGATCCAACTGGAGGGTGTTGCCACGACGGCCAGAGTCGCTGATCGCATGGAGGTGGGAAGATGAAGGAGACGAAGAGATTAATTTGATGAAGAACACGAAGGAAGGAAGTAAAAGAAGAGAAAAGCGTGCCGCTTGTTTCATCCATTCAACAGGCTGAAATGGCACGCGTTGTTCCGTCTTCGTGGGCACGATGGCACTGGCGGGCGCTCCTATTCGCCGATTCAGCATGCCATTACGCTTCCTCATTCGAACAAGTGGCCATCCGGAATCCAAGAAATCCAGGATCCGAGGATCCCACGGGTCCAGAAATTCGCGCGTCTTGCTGGCGACCCCGCTTCTGTCATGCAGCCGTGGCCACGTACTCAGTAGCGGCGACACGGAAAATGCAAAGCGTGGGCGACTGACTGGTCCAAATGCTCTGGGTGCGTCACACATCCAACAGCTCAATGTCACGGAGCCGACATTGGTCCGAGTCAATATCTATGGCCTCATGACGCTGTCGATAAGTTTCAGCAGGCAGGTCGCCGATGGTTGCTCGCGCGAGGAAACGAAAGCTGGTCAAGCTGATCAAATTTCGATCGACATGGCGGGAAGGCTCTAGCCTCCTTCATCTCATCCATAGGTACTCCGTATTGCGCAGCACACCAAACCCCGGCCGCCCCGTCCGCAGCCCTGGTCGGCCCCGTTCTTGGTAGAGGCATGAGAAGCAAGACGAGCCCAAACACGAATGCCGCGAAAAATGCGGAAAATGTCTCGCACTCGTGACCAGTCACGGGCTCACGCCGGCCCGTCTTGCAGTCGCAGATGCATTGCTTTGCTGGCGAGCGGCCAGTGCGTCCCACCATACCCTCCACTACGTCGCATCTCGCGCCGTGCTTCTTGACGCAGCGCCTATCAAGCATCGAGCAGACCCGGTCACGACGGCATCCCTGCATCACGGCTGGCCTCCCAGCACAATCACTCGTCGCGACTGTGCCAGCGCATTCATGCCACTCAGCGACAAGACCCTGTCGCCGGCCTTCCATGGGAGTCCTAGAACCCCTCTTGTGGGGTCTCGCGCTTCTCTCCGTGCGGCCGTCCTGCTGTCGTTCTGCTGCTCGACAACAATAAAACCCGCATGCTCCCCGGTAGCCCAACCTGACTCTTCTCGCGTTTATTCCTGCCCAACACCGCAGCCTAAGCTCTATCATCTTGCATCGAGCGCACTTTCTTCTACACTACCACATTCCCCCCTTCTCGAGCTTGGCTCCTGTTTATTCTTCAATCCAAACCTTGACGCCCGAAGAACCATCAGCCCAAGGGATCACTATACCATCTGACCAAGGCCTTCCGAAGGATTGACTTTCGTCTTGCCCATCTGCGCCTAGGGTGTTTGGCTTCTAGCTGTCTGATTTATTGCCAGAAGGGATTCCATTGTGCTGCCACTTGAACGCCACTGATCCGTTTCTGATCTCGGGAGTTCCTGTGTTTCACGCCGCTGTTATCCAGGACACTATGCCCGTTTCTCTTGTTGTGTCAAACCCGACCAGCATGCCTGTGTACAACTCAGTCGACCTCGATGAGGTTCAACCACTTGCTAGGTACTGTTTTTCTTTTTATTTCGATTTCCAGGACACCTTTCTTTTGTCGTACATTTCTTTCATCGATGTGGGCAAACTCATGTACCGTTTCTTTTTCTTCTTCTTTTCCTTGTTCTCAATCTTTCTGAGAAACAAACAATTGGACCCATAACCCATGGATTGGATACCGCCGGATTTGCCTCACCAGGCTGTGGAAGGACTTCGGAACCATTTCACAGGAGCTTCAGTCAAACTCACGGACTAGTGGACTGGGAATTCTTCAGGACACAGGACTTGCCCGAGCCGGGCAAGGAGCACATGCAAAACACGTTGACAGATTCTATGTCCAATGACTATGCATGATGATGAGCGAGACTGTTTCTCTTTGCGTTCAACGGAAGCCGAGGATGACGACGACACAACTTTCCTTTTGACCTTGGACTGTTTGCTTTGTTTTGCACAGGAGCCATTCGTTCCAACCATGGATTTCTTTTTTACAAGCTCACACTGGCCCGCATTCTGCTATTTTCTTGCCAATTTACGTTATACTATCCGGATGTTTTATTTGGATCGCAGATTGCCCCAATCTGAATTCGATACTTGGCGACTGGTAACCGTCAAAGACAGAACTTGACAGTTCTTGCAATTTAATTTTAATTGCACCGCATCCGCGAATTGGGACTCCAAAAATCAAATGCCTTCATGGGACATTAAACCCTCCGGATGATAATACTGGATAACTTGGAACCTTGCACGTCGATGCCTTGAGAGAACACAAAGGAGACATGGAGGGGACGTTATGTACATGCCTGCATGGAACTGTCATTTCCTTCTTCACTTCCCGCTCCACAGGAACGATGTCTAGCAGTGCCAGCGGTCACGACAGCCATGACTCGCCCATACCAGAGCCTTGGTTGACAGCTTGGCATGTAGGACAGTACTCTTAT
The DNA here is from genome assembly GCA_018360055.1 of Claviceps monticola. NCBI lineage: Eukaryota > Fungi > Ascomycota > Sordariomycetes > Hypocreales > Clavicipitaceae > Claviceps > Claviceps monticola. The sequence continues at coordinate 50,022 of SRPP01000016.1, forward strand.
CTCCCACAGGATGCCAACTCGCCAACACCATGCCGGATGATCAGTGATACACAATACCTGAGGACATGAAAATCGACCCCTCAGTGCGGATCGACTCATCGGAACCAAAGTCGACCCCGCATTCTCGTGACAACATTTGAATTTGCATTGGATCAGCTGGAACCGGTTACGATGTCGGATTTCGAAGGCATTTAACACCTATCTCAGCTGGGTCCGTCGATTCCGTATCCTGGATATTCGATGCAGACGTAGAACTGACCTTGACACAGACCAAAGCTGACTCCGGTTCCACGCTCGTCTTATTTTCTTGTTTTTCTCGATCACGTCGTTTTGCTACATTGCGATCTGTCCTCGTCTACTTCTCATTCTATCTCGCTGCTCTTTTGCTTTTTCCTTTTTCCCTTTTCCGATTGAAATCGAAGTACAGAAGGGCGACCAAATGAAAATCGTAGAGTCTGCATACTGACCAGCCCAGCGACTACAGCTACCCCCAGTCATCACTGACTGCAAATACTGCTGCCATGTTTTCTTTTGCTCACACCGAATCCTCAACTGATTTGTTGAATGGATCATGGCAAACCGCCGGAGATGGGTCCCAAAACTTCCAAGAGTACTCGGACAATGGATCATGCCACTCTGGAGAAGCCGAGGACTACCTTTTTACATCAGGACATACCACTCCCAGAGGATCAAGGCTGGAACAAACCCAGGCCATGGATTCCGTTTGGAAAAACCCCAGGAATACTGCACAGAGCTCATCGTCAATGACGCAAGCCATGGCTAGAGCGGATTCGAGCCAATCCTCTGGCTCGTCTCTCTCTCAATCATCTCACATGAGCAGAGGTAATGCGCGCGGTTTTGCCCCCCAGTCTGCCACTGTCGCTGGACCTCTGACCGGGATGAACTCTTGTCTTCTAGTGGCTTCAGATGTTGCCAGCGCCAACCCGCACATGTACTGGTCCGACCTTGGCATTGACATGAACATGAGCCTTCCCGCCCCCGCCGGTGTTTTTACTTTTCCGGAGGCCGGCCCTATGCACATGATGCCGGCTCAGATGCACTTGGGCCCTGACTCTATTTTGCCAGACAACTCATCACCAGTCTCTTGGGACTGCTTTTCCAGCTCCATTTCCCGCACATCCTCCCCTGCTACTATCGACGACACATGGCTGCCCGGAGCGCTGAGCCCCCACTCCCCTGAGATTCTTGGCAACTCGCCTAGGTATGTCCACCATCCGGGAGCCAAACCAGCCTACATTTCGTCGCACTTGTCTCACATTTCAAATTCTGTCAGTGCGGAACGCAAGATCTCGCTGGGCTCGGACAGCACCCAGGACAAGATTCATGTCGATGATGGCAACTTGGCCATCTCCACCGGATTCGTGCCCCGCAGACACGGAAGTGAAGGCGAGTCTTCTGCTCGTGATCATGAGCTGTACAAGAACGCCGCTCCTGGACCTGATGGCCTCTTTCACTGCCCGTGGGAGGGGCAAGCGAGCTGCAACCACAAGGCCGAGAAGCTAAAGTGCAACTATGAGTGAGTAACGCCCTCTCCTAACCCCTCTCCCTCCCGAGCTCTTCATTTCACTCTTCTCTCTCCGCCTCCGCGTATGTTGGTAGGCGAAGGTCAGATATAGCCGGTTCAGTCAGCTAACAATTCTGGCATTACAGCAAGTTTGTCGACTCACACCTGAAGCCCTACCGCTGCAAGGCCGAGTCGTGCGAGGGCGCCCGCTTCTCATCTACAGCCTGTCTTCTCCGACACGAGCGCGAAGCCCATGGATTGCACGGACACGGCGACAAGCCCTTCCTCTGCGTTTACGATGGATGCGAACGTGCCGTTCCTGGCAATGGTTTTCCCCGTCAGTGGAACCTAAGAGATCACATGAAGCGCGTGCACAACGACCACGGCAGCAACGACGGCTCCCCCCCTTCCGGCGGCAGCGCTCAATCTGTCAAGGGTCGCAAGAGAAAGACGGAAGTTGTCGAGCCATCCAACGCCACTCGCAAGGCTATGCTCAAGTCAATGCCCGTGGCAGAGCCTGCTGCGCCGAAGCTCGTCCCGGCTAAGCCTCTTCTCGAGCAGTGGCTCGACCAGAGACAAGTCGTCGAGGAGATTGTCCGCGGTTTGAACAAGCCAGATGATGCCCGCAGTCTGCAGCAGATCGGTGACGTGCAGAAACGCCTGGCCTACATGGCTACCATGACCAAGGAGCTCAGCTCTTTCACGACGGACATGCTCTTGGCGGAGACGAGCCGCCACACGTACTCGAGCGGCTGAATGATGTGCGACGACAAGGTAAGTCACTCACAGGCTTCTGTAAAACGGTTCCCGTACAATTCTACTGTACACGCATTCTCACGGCGGCACATCATTGGCTAACGCGATATTCAGAGAAAGTAGAGAATGAAAATGAATTTTTGGGCTAAGACAACAAGTTGTTGGTTGTCGCCACGCCCAGTCTTGACCCTGTCGAAGTTGAGGATGCGATCCCAGACGAACGACCGCGAAAACGACGCGCAAGGTTGCTCTGGCTGCCAGGCAGAGGGGACATTCAAGGCAGATCCATTGGTGATCTCAAGCGAACAAGAAATCTTGCTCAGGCCGGATCAAACCGGATCAAGCCCGCTTCGAGAACCACAGGATGCGGCGTTGGGGTCGTTATATTACCCGATACAGCCAAAGGACCAGGATTGGATGGAGATGGGTCGAAGATAAAAAAGACAAGGGGTACCGAATGAGATTTCGAAACGCGCGAAAGCTCGAGACGAATGGCGGTACACGGGGCGAGAGATACGAACGCCGGCAACGGCGCCGCGAGGGCATGCCCTGCACCCATCCATGTGTGCATCCCAGGCTACAGACTAGTCTCGGCCAGGAAAATAACAGAATTGTTGCACGCGACACGTCCCAGGCACGGCGGTGAACGAAAGGGCAAAGGGAAACAGAATGCCACACTTGTTCTTGTTCTTCTTGACGTGTTTTCCTTTTTTTATTTTTTTTACATCTTTATATTTGCGTCATTGGGCTTCGTGAGCGGTATCTGCGGACCCTGCAGAAAGACCCAGACCGTGTTGATGAAGGGGTTGTTCTTTTCGATAGAATATATTCGGCGGTGGTCTTCTTTGGGGGGGGGGGGGGGGGGGGGCTGTTATTTCATACGATGGGCCTAACTACTAGATTGGTCTAGAGCTTGAAGATCTGTCTTTGGGGACTTACGCGTTATATTGATAGGGCTTGAAACTATTATCGAATCAATTACACTATAGCTTGCTACATAGGGTCTCGCGAGTCGCGATATCATCACTGCTCTAGTTTTCGCTGCCTTGATCTGTGGCTTCGTGACTGTTTATTTTCGTATTCGCAATGCGTGATATGTTTCGGGCTCCTCCACTGAACCTGATTTATAGGTTGCGATGAGTGGTCTCGAGTTGTGTCCTGTATTTACCGGCCGATCTATAATCTATATGTAGCTCCATGTGTTCCCCCCATTCACGAGCTCTATGCATATGAATCAAGTCCAGTATGTATGTATCTTCACACTCGACTTGTATCACTCATTGTGGACCATACCCGTGCATTGCCCGCATGCAGTTTCCCCGGCCACTCGAGCACATTGCTTGCTCTATCATTATTATCTACTGCATCCAGGGATCAGAAGTACTATGTATGTATTGCCCTCTCTCTAACGTGGATCCGCAATCGGAGCCTTCCTAATGCCCATCCCGCTGCATGCCGCACGCGGCACGGCTCGGCTGCGAGCCGCTTCGTTCTCCACAGCCAACGCACGTCATACATACAATACATCATGGGGTCGAATTGTCATGGACATTTGCCGCTTGCGCAAAACCCCGATTCAGAAAAGTACCTGTACAAACCTCCCGAGTATTCCCAGTTTTTCTTGCTCCTGCACTTCTCATACATAGGTACCTATTTATAATAAGTAATAAGCTGCCCAAGCTCCTCTACGGTCGCCCAAGAAGAATAAAAACCACGACAAATAACAACAATCCCACGACCAACACCACGACCTCTCTCGCCATGCCCCATCCCGACTTCCAAAAAGTACAGGCCTCTCGCCCACGCCCCTCAAACACCCCCTTCACATTCACACAAACCAGCAACACAAACTGGACCTTCGGCTCCGGCGCCAACAACACCACCACCTCCCAACAACCTCCCGACCACATCTCCATCGACCCCTACGACCCCCTCCGCTCCGCCCCCCTCAACTACAAACTCCTCATCTCAGCCATCACCCCCCGCCCCATCGCCCTCCTCTCCACCCTCTCCCCAGACTCCCGCCCCAACCTCGCCCCTTACAGCTACTTCAACCTCATCCACCACGACCCCCCTCTCTTCGTCATCGGCTTCTCCAGCCCGGCAGCCCACCCGAAAGACTCGCTGCGAAATCTACTCTCCACCCGCGAAGCCGTCATCAACATCATCAGCGAACCCTTTCTCGAGGCTGCGAATTCGACGAGCGTGGATGCTCCGTGGGGGGTCTCGGAGTGGGATGTCAGTGGCCTGACGCCGGTGTTTGATTGTGAGGTTGTCAAGGCCCCGCGGGTGAAGGAGGCGGTGTTTAGTGTGGAGGTGAAGATTAAGAGTGTGAGGGAGTGGGAGAGTCGGCGGGAGGGGGGGGGGAAGACGGGGGTGATGGTTGTGTTGGAGGGGGTGAGGTTTTGGGTTAGGAGGGATGGGATTGATGAGGAGAGGAGTATGGTTGATCCTGCGGTAGGTTTTTTTTCTTTTTTTTTTTTTTTTTTTTTTTTTTTTTTTTTTTTTTTTTTTTTTTTTTTTTTTTTTTTTTTTTTTTTTTTTTCCTTTCTTTCTCTTCTTCTTTTTCTTCTTTCTCTTTTCCATCAAGGTACTCTGTATCTGTCGTTTGCTTTTCTTTCTTTCTTTCTTCACTTTGATTGGGGGGGGGGGGGGGGTTTTTTTTTTGCGATTGTTTCGCGCTGCCCCTTTTGTTTCATGCTGTGTTCGTGCTGGTGTGTCTTTACTTTCCTAGTTCTACTTCCCTTTGTGTACGTACCTAACTGCGGCCTGCCTGTCATGCCTTTCTTTTTCTTTGTAGTTAGCTTTTCTTCTCATTTGTTTCTGTGCTTCCTGCAGAAGGGACGAGAGTCTATTCGCGAAGCCTTTTAACTGCCTGCCACTAACGCTAACTAGATTCTCCAACCCATCGGCCGCATGGGCGGCATCACATATAGCAGAACAAACGAGGCTTTTGAGCTGCCGAGGCCCAAATTCGAGGACGATATCGGCGGGCAGGCTGGGTTGGAGAAAATCAAGAGCCAGACAGACAAATCCGGCAACGAGACCAAATAAAAAGCCCATGATAATGCTTGTTCAGGAAAAGTTCATACTTCGTTATACAAGTCATGTCGTCTCAGCTTCTTGTACAAAAATCATCAGCCATTTCTTCGAATACATGCTAGTCGGCATCCACTTCGGGCAATACTCCGTTGTAGACGCCACCCAAAATCACCTAAAAATAGAAACTCATTCCCGAACTCGAGATGATAAACTCGCAGCCCAGATTCGCGTCCTTCTCGTGCTCTAGCAGCTGCCTCAATATGCTGTCCTTCACGGGTGGTCCGTCGTCAAGTTTCTCCTTGACGTGAATGATGATCACTTTAAGCCCCTGCAGCGGCCGGTGTGAATCCGGCAACACCAACGGCATAGGATCCATATCCTGAAGAGAAAGCTCGCCAGTCGGTGTAGCAAGGTGAGGCGTGTCAAGGGGGTGATTGTCTGTCCCTGTTCTTTCCCTACAACCGGGCGTCGTTTCTGGAGTCGCCATCGTCGGCGGTATAGACTTGGGTGACATGGGGTCTTCCGGTATGGGATCCTGCTTGCGGACAGAGCACGGCCGATGTGCATGATAGGATCCATCCAGACTGACCCGCTTCCGCTTTTTGATGTCGGTCGTCTTCATCCTTCGAGCTGCCTCCACTTCATTTGCCAACGCACACAACTCTTCCATGATGAAGCATGGCTTCATGTGACCAAATAGTCGGTCGTTGCTTTGAGAGTTGTCGTAGCTACATTCTATAAAGATGGCAGCCAGGGTGCCAGCGGCTATCTTGGGAGCCGCTTCTTGCCATATCTGCGCATTTCGGGGACTCAGTGATATGCTGTCTGGTTCAACATCTCCAAAAATGAGCACCTCTCGACGATGTGTTTGGTCTTGGATGAAATATGCGCTTGAATCGTAGACACACACCTTTTCCAGTTCGAAAGTGCTGCTAAACGGCGATGGTCCCGTAGGCATGGCCGCTGGGCCAAGGAGTGTCTGATTTCGTGAAGCAACCTGTGATGATGCGTGGTTGTACAAGTCTCTTCGCGGCGTTTGCGAGCAGCCGTCATGGCTGCCGTATCGTGGTGATGCGCTCGAGGCTGAGCCCCGGTGGGGATGTCTCTCGATGCAGTGACCGTGGCTGACGCTCCAGATTTTGACCAGAAGTCCATCGCAAACTTCTGTGTATCCCTTGCCCTCGCCGTCGCCCAGCGCCGGACTGCCCCCTTCGACGAGTCGCAGAAACGTGAGCAGCCCGGCCCCGTTGTTCTCATCGGTCAAGTTGGGCCATATGACGTTGTTGAAGATATGGTTCTTGAAGGCGAGGATGGTACTCGGAAGTCCTGCCAACTTCTTTGGCCGGGTTCCTGGCCACCCCGCCGTATTGACGACAAACCCTGAGATATGGTCCAAGTGCGGGTGAGTGATGAGATACGCGTCGATGAGAGAACGCGCGATATAAGCCGCGTTTGCGCCAGCAGAGGCATGTGGCAATTCCAACCCCGAAAAGGGGCCTTTATCAAGTTTGAAGGGCAACTTGGAGGGCGGCGGCGACGGATGCGCTTCTTCGATAAGGCGTGTGATTGCTGACAGATGCACGCCGGCATCAACGGCGACTATTGATCCTTTGGACCAGTTCTCATCAACAGCGCGGACTAAGAACGCCGTGGTGTTGGATTCTTGAGGTCCTCCTCCTGAGCCCTATGCATGGTTAGCTTCCAGGTATCCATCATGAGCAAAATTTGAACGAATGAATTTGAAGAGAACGGATGGAAGTGAGGAAGAGAGATGGTATTGGCCGCATTTGGGACACATGTGCCGGGCTGGGTAGAAAATGAATAGACCAGCATTGTCTCTCTCCTCGCACAAGAGTGTCGTGTTTTGCTCATGAGATTCATCGTGCCTTTGCAATTGTCCGCAACGCTGCAAAAATTCGTTTTTAACATACCAGAACGATGACCTGCAGAGCAGGGCCCAGTGTGTCTCCCATCACTCGATCGCAGGTTCCCTCCCTGGCTAGGGCAGCGCGCTGCAGATGTGAGGATGTAAAGCCGCTGTCAACTTCAACATTGAGGATTTACAAACGAGTGGCCAAACGACTCTTTGCTTCCTTGCCGGGCAAGTGCCCAGAATTTCCGACTTACACGCTGAGACTGAGTTGAGTGAGATGTTTGAGGATGTGTTTGAGAGGTTTGATAATCGCACGTGATGGATGAGGGAAGGAATGTGGTCGTTTTGTGGTGGACTGCCAGAAGCTGTCGGCTTGAGCTTGGTTACACGCGCGAGTCTCGTAGACGCCAAGATCCAGGTTCGGAATGGCTGACAAAACGGTCCTCTGTCTGGTGTTTGGTGTTACTACATTCGTGTTACCTATGCCTCCATCAAGCTGGCTAGGAAGCGCGCAGATCTTTGGCTATATGTAGGTAGGTAGCATGTACCACCGCGCAGCGTAGATCGCTTTGGCACCAAACCCAACAATTGAAACTCGGCAACACAAGCAGAAGGGCAAAAGAGCCGTTGTTGATGGGGCCTTGCTCGACGATGGAAGCGGGCTCAATGAATCTTGAATTCCGCGCCAACTGCGTTGCACCAGGCCAACTACTCGTTGTCGTGAGCTGACGTACGGTGTCCCGGGCTGTCAACGCTAGTCAGCGAGAAACTTGGCTGACTCGAAAATAATGAGACAACGAGCGGCTGGCCCCAAAAAAACGTGATTCCCTGTTTGTGGGATCTGGTGGCGACCGTGTCATGCGGCTGAACCAGGACAAAGGAAGCCTCCACGAAACGGCAGAGCTAACGAGCAAAAGGAAATTCTGATTGAGCCAGCAGCCAGACGACGCCGATCCTGTCGCATCCTTGGTGGCTCTACGGACACAAGGCCCAGAAGTGCTGAGCTGAAAGGGGGAGACAGCTTGAGATCAGATTGAATCTGAATGGGTGAAGGACTCCAAATGTAGATGCTCATGCAGCAATGTAGCAATGTAGCATGCGACTGGGGTGTCGTGGTTGGCGACTTCGGCTATGCCGAAACCCAACCCAGCCACGGGACAAGGCTGGGGTTAAACGCTTGGTTCGACGCCGGATTCAGCGTCACATCTAGCCGGGAGGAAGCATCCGGTTCCCCGATGCAGAAGAAGTAATCCATTATGCCAAATTTGGACTTGTTGCATTTCCCAAAGTGTCGCTGGGCTGTACGCTGCCAAGTATGCATGTATGCATGTATGTATGTACATACCTAGGTACATATATCGTATGCTTCGGAGTCCGCACAGTGGAATTGGGTAGCTGTTGGAACTTGGGAGACGCGGGTACAGTGCCTACTTAGTGACAAGTGTATGTACTCCGTACATTGCACATTGTAGACTACATACATGATGGGCAGGTGATGGGCGGTAATCGGTCGGTAATCGGTCGGTAATCGGCGGTAATGTGCGGTAACATGCAGGTACAACATGCAGATGACTATGGACAGTTGAGAACTTATTCTAGAAACTTGCCACCCGCAAACTCGAAGGGCTTACATAAATCCTTTGTCCGTGCCTGATCCTAAGTTCCTAACCGCCCACTTGGATCCTCCCACGTCAAGGGCATCAGCCTTTCAAGTTCCGTCCCCGTTCAGACCCCCCCTCTTCTTCATCGTCCCTTGCACTTATATTCTTGACCAGTGACGCAGGTACGGCATGGTGTTCTGTATGTGTATCCCTGTAATCTTGATTTCGTCTTTGCGGGCCGTCGCCGTCGCCGCCGCAGCTCGTACTCTCAAACCTTAGCGACTATGCAGTGACAAAGGCATGCTACATACCTATTGCCAAGCAGGTAGTATCACAAAGGAGTCAGGACAGATTCTTCAGGTCTCATTTCCTGATTGTCACATCCTCAATCTTGCCAATTTCATGAAATCTAGAGCGTCTTGCTCGCATCAGTAAATTATTTAGCTGTCTCCGCCGACATGGTCATGAACTTTCCTGGACTAAAACTGAGTCGGTAGTTTGATATCGCTGAGGTAAAGCAGTCTGATGTAATGAAGACATTGAGAAACGGGTTCGCGACTCAATATGTAGGATGACTTGGGTCGCGAGTTATTGGCTTGGCATGATGGAATCCAAGAAATTGCTAGGTCCCGAAGATCAGGGCCATCTGGCTTCGGCATAACGGAGCATCTCCATGGGCGAACAGCTCTGAGACAATGCGATCAATCTAAACTACATATCAAATGTACGGTGTACGGTGTACCATTTCATGGCACTAGGCGGCTATGCACGTACCGATAATACGTGACTTTTCGAGTCTTGCTCTGTACCTGTCTGGCTGCCTACAGGATCATACTGGGCTTCTTGAAGACAATTGTTGCAACAGATATTGGTTCAATTCTCACAGACTTGGCGCAACATGTCCACGGGTGCAGGGACAAGGCACAGCTATAGATGGGAATTGAGTAAGAGTGCGGAGAAAGTCAAGAGGGTTTCGTGGTATCACACCAGGAGGTACCATGGGAGTCGAAGATCCGGCCGGCATATCCGTATGAGTTGAACTGAGGTGATATTCCCCATTTTCCCAGCACAGGTAGACTGCACAGAAGTCAGGTGATACTCGTAATGAAGGGCTTGTCTATATGTTGATCGCAGGAAGAAGTAGACCAGAAATCTGGGACTAGTTACGAAATAGATCGAACTCCCGCGCATAAGTCAATATGCTGGCCCTCATTATGATCTTTGTATCGTTGATCGTCCTCACGCCCTTGGGACATCGAACTTCGAAGTCCATCATGATGCAGCGTACGCGGTATCCACTCTCTACAGCCCCACTTATCCGAAAAGGAATTTAGGAAGTCCCAATACCCTCAAAAACATATTCGCGGGGCAGAATTTCCGACGCCAGCCACGTCATCCGATCATACATTTTGCTCACCACCCATCCAGTCTGTCGCGGATGGAACCATGGAGTGTGACGAGTCTGCGAGTCTTTCCATCTCTTTCTAAATCCTGCCTCGTATCTGCAGCGATCCGTAGCTCGCAATACTCAAAACCTGTCGACCGTCGCAACCTGTCCTCCATCGCAATAGCCTGCCGTCCCTCGACCGCCGCCGCAAAGCGAACCTGCGCATCAACGATAATCCATACAATTGGAACATATGCAACGAGAAGCTCAGAGAGGTCATCACGCGCGCACGTCCGGGTCATGACCACTACTGCCGAAATCGCGACTGTCCCGTCGACCGACACGCCGGGAACTTGTATCTATGTTCATCATGATAAGCGATCATACCTACTCGGCCGAGTCGCCGAAGGGACGCAACGAGCGCTTGCAAGTCGAAAGCTTCGTTTAGGTAGCACAGAGCATGTCTTCTTGAGCGGAACACTGGACTGGGAGCAAATGGGCGGTCTGGTGGGATACTTACTCAGTGTCGGTGCTACATATGAGTCTGCCCAAGGGGCCACAGCTGCGGAAAACTCCAAGAGGGCAGAGCAGCAGAAACGATTATTGAAGCAGACAGGAAGTGGAAGGATCAGTGTTCATGGAGCCGACAATTTGAATCATATCTTGGCTGCGTGTCGGTCAGTCATTTTCCGCCAACACATTGGTGTAAATACACATGAGACCAGGGAGGATCCTCGGAGTGAAAATCCACAAAATCTGGAACCAGATTGGCAAGATGACTGCGTTCGCATTTGGAAGATTCCCGTGAGGAGGGCTCGTTCGGAAAGCCCACCAAAACGACTACACGAAGAAATGGTGGCCGAGGTTGATGGCCACACTGTTGCCGAGTTGCCTAGAAAGCAAAGATCAGCACTTTCTGAACCAGACGTTGCTACGATGCTTGTGGAACGATTCATGTTCGGTGCTGGCCTTGGCAATCCGTCAGCTCTAATGCCCCGAAAGATTCGCGACCTGAGACCGACAGACACCGCCTTCGTCGTTATTAGCAACCGACTCGAAGCGTATAAGGGACCGTATGCGTCTGACGGTGTTGAGGTCCAAAATCCAGACGGAGATGCATGGGTGCTAGGATCAGACATCGCAGCTCATGATGGAAAAATCGAAGGTAAACTAAATCCTAAATCGGTCACCTTACCGCGAACAGCTTATGGCGAAACATCCATGTCCTATATCCTGAAATGCCACGAGCGCAGAGGCAAATTCAATGCGGCTGTTGCGAAAGAACTGGGAGTGAAACTCACCGACTTCAAGTATCTCACCGACGGGCAGTCGGTAGAGGGAAAAGATGGCAACCTTGTCACGCCTGAGATGGTGCTGGGCAAGCCACAGCCAGGCAAGGGGATTATCGTCGCCGACATTGCGACTCCAGATCTTGTTGACTCGTTCATGCAAAGGCCAGAGTGGCAGGCAAAGGAGATTATGGCGGACGTCCATGTAATGTACTGGATCTTGGGGACGAACCTGGCCTCGGATCGCCGGATTCTGGAATTCACAGAGGAGCACTCTCAAATCAAGCACATTTTTTGTGCCGAGAATACCTGCCCCAATATGATTACACATTCTGGCGCAGCGGATGTTCAAACCAAGCTGCGCAGACTCGATCCCGAACGTTTTCCCCTGCCAAAATACGATAACAAGGTCACCTATCCGGCGCCGCCGGCTGGCTCACCGATCGAGCTAGGTCGCGCGGGCAAGAAATTACAATTGATGCCACGTGTGACCTTTGACGATCTAGCCGCGGCTCCGTTTACCGATTTGTTAAACGCAGCGCAGTCGGTCGATGAGGAATTGCTTTCCATGGCCAGAGCTGCGAAAGCTGAGGCCCAGAAGCCCGAATTTCTGGCCCGCATCGAGGAGACAGAGAAGGACATTCCGAACAGAGACGCCGAAATCATTCCTTTGGGAACTGGGTCCTCGGTGCCAAGCAAGTACCGTAACGTCTCTGCAACCCTCATCCGTGTGCCAGGCATCGGAAACTACCTTCTCGACTGCGGCGAAGGCACGCTTGGCCAAATCCGCCGTGCCTTTGACACTAACGACGTCGCCCATGTCCTTCGCGGTCTCCGATGCATCGTCATCAGCCACCTCCACGCCGATCACCACATGGGTATCGTATCCGTCATCCAAGCCTGGTACCAACAAGCCCTAAAGGACAACAACAACACTGCCACGCTCGCCATCTCCTGCATAGGCCGTTACCGCGACATGCTCGAGGAACTCTCCCAGGCCCAGGACATGGGCTTCCACCGCCTCCGCTTCCCCAACTGCCCCGAACCCAAAGAAAGAGATAAATATATCATCACTTCTCAAGAACTCAGCGACGGCGACGACAACTTTGGCCTCGCCGGCATCAAGCGCATCGCCGTCACCCACTGCTGGCAGTCCCACGCCGTCGAGCTCGAGCTGACATCCGGTCTGCGCATCGCCTACTCAGGCGACTGCCGCCCATCTCACAACTTTGCACAGGCCTGCAAGGGAGCCCACTTGCTTGTCCACGAGTGCACCTTTGGCGACGACAAGAAGGACGACGCCAAGGCCAAGAAGCACTCCACCATGGGGGAGGCGCTCGACATCGCGCGCAAGATGGACGCGAAGCGCACGCTGCTGACGCATTTCTCGCAGAGATATACCAAGCAACGATCGTTGCGGAGAGAGCCGACGGTGCAGGTTGGGCGAGAGGAGCCCTGCGCGCTGCTGGCATTTGACCTGATGAGAGTCCGATTGGGGGATTTCCAGAAAGCGGCTCTGTATGTTCCTGTGGTGCAGAAGTTGATGGAGAGCTTGGATTAGGGGGGGGGGGGGGGTTGTTTGGTGGAGGTTGGGTTCGCTTCAATTGTATACACACCTACTTTCGTGCATGGTGCAATTTTTTTTTTTGGAGAAGATGTCCAGCTCTTCAGGACTATGTAGGTAGCTGTCGAAAAATCATAGCCAGCGTCGTATGGCGTACATATTATACACATGTATAGAGTAGAAAGCACCTTTCACGAAACGAAATTGGTGGATCTATATACAACACATTACATACACATTACACTGTCGATGTCCTGTTCCAAGACCTAGTCATAATAACAAAAATCAATCTCTGCTCTTTTAACAAGACAAGAAACCGTACCCCGCTCCTCTTTGCACAGATAGCCTTCGCAAGGAAGCGCGCGTCTACTGCTGCGGAGACGACGGTAAGTATGTATGTATGTACACGGAGAGCACTTAGTTAGATGGCGGCCATCTCGCGATTGAGTGGGGGGGGGGGGGGGGGGGGTTTGACCTTCAGTACAGGTGTGTTCACGAAGAGAAGATTTGGGGCATGGCCTCGGGATGAAAACGCTGCAAATGTAAGGATGTAGAGTAGAGTAGAGTGTCCGCTTTAATCTTATCAAGGGCTTGTAAAAAAAAAAAAAAATGAAAAAAATAGGATGGTGATATGTGTATGCTTAGATGATAAGTGGCTGGACTTGATACATATGACTACATATGCAGCTGGACTTTCTAGATGGCGGTGCATACGTAGTTCTTGTTACTGTTTCTTTTTGCAGAGAAGAATGCTGGTATAATGACTTCACCTCAGACACACACATACACACACACACACACACACACACACACACACACACACACACACACACACACACACGAACAAGCAAGATGCAATGCAAAACCAATGCCCGCTAATAAATCGCTTACAAACCCCGGTTAAACCACACTTTCCCACCGCTGCCGCCCTTCCCGTGGAACTTCTCCTCCAAGCTATCCGCCCCAATCTCCTGCTGTTGCGGAAACACAGCCAAGGCCAGCGGCAAGACCGCAAACGATGTCGCGGCGATAAGCGCCAGGTTTAGCCCAATCGGGATACCAGCCGCCAGACGCGGCCTCGCCCTCAGGTAGGGCCCTTCCATCAAGCGCTTATACCAGGCCTGCTTCGTCTGCATATGGTACAGCACCATGGGCGGAATAATCATAATGGGCGAGCTGTTGAAGACCCGACTCGCAGCGGTTTCGTACACGGCCAGCCGAGCGGCTGTCTGGGACCGGCCCAGCGAGGGCACATCGCGCTCTGACTTGCCCTCCTCGCGCAGCTTGAGCTTCTGCTCCTCGGAGAGCACGGGCCGGACATCAATGCCTGTCGCGATCTCACCCCTCCGCATAAGATACGCGTTCAGGGCACCAGCGGTGGCGACTGCGGCAAACGGGACGAGGCGCTTAAGGATGTTGCGCGTGGCTTCCGTGACGCGGAGCCTCGGCACCAGAGCGTTGAGACCGAGTGCCACGGAGCAGGATGCCGTGACGGCGACGGCGTAGGACTTGGCCAGCGTGGCGGTCGACATGGGGGAGGACTTGTTGGCGTTTGCTGAGTTGATGGCCACGTTGAGGGACTGGTTGGCGATTTGCCAGGCGATTATGCCGGGGGTTTGCAGGCCGGGCTGGAGCATGCCGGCTGTGACGACGAGGTTGGTGATGACAAAGGAGGACATGCGAAATGGGAGAAAGACGGGCTCGCCGGTGTCTTTTCACCACATGGTTCTCATAGAAAAAATGTTAGGGTTTGGAGAGATACTGACTTTGAAAAGGGCAAAGGCGCAAGGCGACATGGGACACGCAAAGGTACACGAAGAGCAAACGTACCGGGATGTAATGTCGAGTCTACTACTTTTTTGGCGTGCCATAGCTCAGGGGTCATGTGTTCAATCTTGCCCGTTTTGTAGTCTGTTACGAGCTGCTTCGCCTGCTCGAGGCCACTTGTGCCGGCGAAGAGGGTACTTTGATTTGTGATAGCTTTGTCAGTTTGTGGACAAGTGTGCTGCGTTGACCGATGAGTGTTGTGAAGTCAAGCGCCATTCCGTAATTCTTTCATTCTACTTGTTCTTTCTTCGGCCCCGTCTTCTTGTTCCCTCTGGTCCCTGTTTTCACGCAACATTTCCATTCCCATTGAACTCTCAAAGTTGCCATGAAGCTATCACAGCGTTAAAAAAGACACCCCCCAAAAAACTCACCTTGGATCCGTCAATCCAACTGCATGCTTCACTCTCCCCGAGTACGCGCTCAGATCGTACTGCGAAACTGGAAGGTCCCTCGATCCAGGTAAGGAGGCTGACATGGCGGGCAGGCTGGATTGGCAAGGTGAAAATCCTCCTCGAAGAGCAGGTCAATGGCGACGTGGTAGAGGGAATTGGCCCCCCGGGATTGGAGAGACCTTTCAAGCTAGCTTTCGAGACGTGCTGCAGGTTAAAAAGAATGAAAGAATCTCGGAATAGCGAAGCAGAACCACTGGTTTTCTGGTGTTTTGTGGAGGGTTAGTCTATCTTGTTACGCTGCAGAAGATAAAGTTGCTTATTTATGACTTGGCAGGCGGTCGGGGCCAGCCAGTGTCGGCCGATTGGGGTGACGCGAGATGTCACTGGTCAGCCTCGTCAGGACAAGGGCGGGATGTGGACCCAACCCTAAAATGAAGGGACCAGGGGCATCGTTTCCTTATCTTGAACCTCATAATTGTTGCAGTCAGCAGCAGGGAGCACGTGTAGCGCGCATATGGAGTACATACATACAGACAAGAATTGTTTATAAGATACTAGGCGCTGCAACAGAATCTGGTGCACAAAGAGCATGGGCCTGCCCAACTTCTTTCAACCTTGCCCTAGGTATGTGCCGTGCTTTAGATTTCCGAGCAAAGGAGCCAACCTTTCACGCCTGCATCCTGCGCATGAACCGAATCATTGTGCTAACTGTCGCGATTTGTGTGTTTCCTCGATGCACAAGTGTTGCGCATTCATACATCCTGGTACGGTAGCACATGCGTCATCAACTGTCAACTATTTCTTCACTGGTATGTACCATGCCTTCGAAAAAGTGACACACGCGAGGTCACCATCATGTTCTTTAATTTTTTCTTGCCCTTTGAGAGGGCCTCTCGTCTTCGTATAAGTCCTCCTCCTCGATACCCTGAAGCCGCTTCGTCCTTCCGCCCGCCTCCTGGGGTTGGATATCGTCAAATTCTTCTGCTTCATCAATAGGGCTTTGAAGCACCTTTCGCGCCTTGCTTGCCTTTTCGTTGTCCGAGGCTGCCTTGTATCCCAACAAACTCCCAAGATGTTTCTGGATCGCGGTTCCGTAGAACCTGAGATACTCCGGTTCGTTGGCTGGTCTCTGCGTTGTCGACTCTTTCCCGTGTCTTATTATACCCTGTCTGATCTTGGATTTGGTCTTGTTTTGATCACGCCAGGAAATAATAGCGTACGATAGGGAGTCTTCGTAATCCCGGGGTAGCTCTACGACTGGCATTGGATTCCTCTCGAGCCACGGGTCGCGTGCCATTTCCAGCACTTTGCCTACATCCTCTGATTTCTTGCCGTCACCTAACCGGATGCTAAAGGGGTTCTTTTTCTCGGCTCTACCCAGGTTTCCGAAGTCATGTTCCGGGGGGGCGTAGGCTTCATGTAATGGAGTAGCAAATGTGCGGGTATCGAAGTGCATACGTCCATTCCGGAGGTACAAGACGGGGTTAAGAAACTGTTCAAAACACCAGAGATGCATAATCATGGCTACCTTGAACGGGTCTTTAATGCCTTGACTGGTTTGCAATGGGAATTCGTCAAAGGCCACGCGTATCATGCCTGTGACGGCGCGGCCTTCAATGGGACAGCTATCCCACCTGCAGCATTTGTCCTCCATGCTCTGCTTCCCTGAGCGGTCCAAAGTTCGCTTGTTTGACTGTGATGGTACACGCTGAACCCACAAGACATACCGTCTTGGACACTTCTTAAGATAGTACCGAATATCTTGGGTCGTGTAATTTCTGAGGATGAGCTGGGCGTCTTCCGTGTACTCAAATTTGTTTTCGGGGCCCCATGACTCCGGTTGATACTCCCATGTATCATACCATAAACTAGCCTCGCGCTCGGGTACATTATCTCGCTTAATGTCTACCGTCATCCGTGTAGTTCCCCCCTGCGCTTTAAAAATTCTGTCGTGTGATACGGGCAAACCATCGGCATCATATGTGTAGTAGCCAGTCTCCCTATCTTGGGCGGTAATATCGGAACCGTAGAATGGGAATGCCTTGCGCATGTCCCTAAAGTGCTTGTCTGAATCTGCATTTATACCCCTTATAGACCCAACATGCTGTGAACCTGGTGGCACCTCGAGTTCACCGTTGCTGTATTGGTGGTAAATCATGATAGAATTCTCAGCCGCGCCTACCGAAACCATTGGTGGTACGTCTTCGCTTGATGATCCAGGTAGTAGTGCCGTACTCGAGCTCCCTTGTTGGGTCATGGTTTGGTGGGACACGCCGTCCCTCATCTCATCCGTCCCGGGTTGCTGACCATGATCGAAAGTCGAATGGCCCAAGACAGCTTCGGGTTCAGAATCGTCAAGCTGACTTTGCGATCCGGAAGTACTATCTGTATCGTATTCGTTGCTAGGTGATTCCGAATCGTATTCGTTGCTGGGTGATTCCGAATCGTATTCGCTGCTGGGTGATTCCGAATCGTATTCGCTGCTGTTGGGTGATCCCCTATCTAGTGGGATGAACTCAAAATGAGGTCGTGGTGATGGAGTCACTCCAGGGAAAGAAGACGACGGGCTCGAGGGAGCCTTGATGCCGTCGTCTTGGACAGGTAGTCCTAGTCCTACGCGTGGCGCATTGGGAAGTAACGCGATGAACTTATTATGATGAAGCGAATAAAGGGATTCAATGCTCTGCTTGAAGGTGTAATCGAGGCGGAATAGCGTCATCCATGCTTCTTGCTGATCTCTCTTGGACACGGTCGGACTGTAATGATGACTCGGCTGCGGACATGATCCTGAGCCTGGAACATATGGGGGAACAATAAAACCTGCTTCTGCGGGCTGTTCCACCCCTTGAGAAGCTTCCGGACACGAGAAGGCCGCCAACAACTCTTGAGCCATGATTCGTGATTATGACGTTGGAAAAAGCGGAATGGGAAATGAGGGCTTAAAAAAGAAGTTCTTGGAAATAAAGGGTAAAAAGAGAAGAAAATTGCGCGGGAATAACTGTTGGTGACACAGCAAGCTAAATAGTAATTGAAGGAATCGAAAGACAGGGTCGCCTGAGCGTGTATCCCTTTTCCTCTCCGACTTCACTCTCGAAAGCATCCATGAAAAGCGTTTATTAGAGTCACTAAACACCGACAAAGCAAAGTCTTTGCAATACGCCTTATTCAATACTACATCATGTGACTGCCTCTGGTGCTTCGGATGACAGACATTGCTTGATTGGACGAATCAGTGTTAGCAGAGGGGGATGGGATATCAAGGAGCCTATGAAGCTGAAAGTGTCAGCCGCGCAAACAGCATTCAGCAACAGAGCTCCACCACAGCAAGAAAGAAGAGTTGGGAGCCAAGGGAGCTGGCTTGGCCACGCCCCCTTGTCGTGGCAAAGAAATTGCTAAACGGATTCATTGCTGAGGTAGTTGGTGCGCTCATAGCTCAGTGGAGAAGAGCATCAAAAACATGAACAGCTACCGCTTCACTCGGCTCTCTTGACAATGACCCAAGGTTCTCCGATGTCCAAGAGCACCGAATGAAAAGAAAGCAAAGGAGCTGGATCGTGTCCGATTCTCGGCAACGAGTTCTTCGCTAAGTGTACACTCGGGCCACAGCTACGGTACTCACTGCTCGGCGTCCTTCGTTGAGTCGCCTTGTTTGCGTCCCCTGCGCCCCTGCGTCTCTGAATCAAGGTAAACCGATACTGTATTGGTTACTGCAGTTGGCCGTCGAGCTTTGAAGAATTGCTGAGTGGATGAAACGCCGCTCATACAAAAGGCCGCAAATCTTCACAATGCCACCTCAGCATCCGTCCTCTCATTGTGCATGCAGATCGATGCAGGACAAACAGCCGTTCCGTGAGGCTTCCTCATGGAATTCTTGGTCAAAACGGAGAAGAAATGCTCTGGACATGTTGCCGCGGGCGACAATGGATTCTGGTAAGGACGGGCGCAGCTCACCATCTTTCTGATATGGGACCTTCCTTTGTGAGGACAGAACAAAGCCTCGACGTGTTGCCCTTGCTAAGGACAAGTCAGCGAACAAAACATGGAGAGGTTTCTTTTGGTCGTCAGTGGATTCATTGCTGAAGCAATGCCTGAGAAGAGGCGACCGAAAGTGACGTGTTGGCATTTACCAGGCGCGCTGCTATGTTAGGTAGAGGTGTTGCAGAGTCAAAGATCTCACCAGGTGCCTACATACATACATACCTATAGTTACCTCTTTAACGAAGTTACGGAAGGGGAGGGGTACCAGTGACCACTGACCAGGTACATATGTACATATATACCTCCTAATACGGAGTACATATGTATGTACTCTGTACGTACGGAGTACATATTTGCAAACGCGTTTGATCCACTTTCGGTTTGCCCCGCACACTCAGCCACAGCCAGGCTGAGCCATCAAGTGTGCGACGTGACTTTTCATGACTTTTCACGAACTTGAACTTGATGATCATTGATCTGACCTCAGATGCGCAGAGAGCTCCAAAGTCCCGTACGTTAGCAGAAAATATAGGGCCAGTATGGTTGTGCTGACGCACTGGCCGGGGGGGCGCCGCGGCAGAGCAACGATCATGGCGATACCTACAGCAAAGCCAGCCGGAGGAGTTATCGTATGTAGTAACGCAAAGATGCTGACACGCAGGAGACGCGGGACATGCCTTGTTGGCACAGGCAACAGACGGGTCGATGCTCAGTCTCGAGGAGAAGTCTTCGCGCTATGTTGCATTGACGTCGATGTCGATTGACACGAAAATGCGCCATCTGTGCGTGCGTAGGAGGATTCTCTCGAGGAGAAAGTCTCCAAGACACCACCAGACCGGTCCGGACATCGTGACAGACTGTACTCCAGATGGATAGTACGTGATTTTCAGCACCTCGCTCTCAAAGTAAATAACCACTTTCCACGTCCAACATACTGTTATACAAGACACCAAGTTATATTCTCGACGACTGTACATAAACAGACAGGAAAGCCTAATGAAAGCAAGCGACTTCAACCTGCAAAAAAAGCGCATAAAACCCCCATGTTACTTTTACAGTTTTTACCCCTCCCATTTGGCAAGGGAACCAGTACATAGCTCGGGAACGCATCTCCATCTCCAACCCGGATGGCTTCGCGGCTAGCCTAGTATGTATATACGGTGGCCACATTTGTTGATAATGGATGGCGCCGTCAGATTTTGGTTGTGCTTCACTTTTCGACGTCAAAGGCCAATAATTTAATCAAGATCCACAACAACAGCCAACACCAGTGTCAAAGTATCCCTCAGCATGACAGACTCAACAACAGGCTTCAATGCGAGTTCCGTCGACCTGGACAACACCCCTCTCGTCGACATCATCTGCCATCTGAAAGACGAGGGCAATGGCTATGATGATAGACTTGGATTGCATGTCTCTGCTGTCTTTGTCATCTTCGTCATCTCCACAGCCGTGACCTTCCCCGTGCTGGCCACGCGCATTAAACGACTCAAGATTCCACTGTCTGTCTATCTGCTTGCGCGTTATTTTGGCGCAGGTGTCATCATTGCTACTGCTTTTATGCACCTACTCGACCCAGCGTATGAGGCCATCGGTCCGGCCAGCTGTGTCGGCTTGACCGACGGATGGTCGAACTATTCTTGGCCGCCGGCGATTGCCCTCTCGTCGGCCATGATCATCTTCTTGCTGGACTTCCTGGCGGAGTATTATATCGAACAGAAGCATGGACTTGCCCACACTGCTGTCGAGAGCATCACCACGGATTCACCGGGCACAGGAACACACGCCTCACACATGCACTTGCACGCGGCCGATCAAGACGATGGCCTGGCCATGAAACAACGGCTCGCCCGCTCGGCTAATGACAGCGAGCACGATAGTGACCTGGAGGAGCTGAAGCACTTGGAAGGAGACTCGGAACAAATTTATCAAGCATTCCGTTCTCAGTTTGCAGCGGTTCTGGTACTTGAATTTGGCGTCATCTTCCAGTGTTATCATTGGCCTGAATTTGGGGGTAGCGGGCGGCGACGACTTCAACACCTTGTGTCCGGTCCTAGTTTTCCATCAGTCATTCGAAGGCCTCGGCATCGGCGCTCGCTTGAGTACGATCCCCATCCCGATCAAGTGGAAGTGGCTCCCTTGGGCGCTTTGTCTGGCCTACGGGTTGACGACGCCTATTTCCATCGCTATCGGCCTGGGTTTGCACAACACGTACAATGGAGACTCCTTTACAGCAAATGTAGTGTCCGGTGTTTTGGACTCCATCTCGGCTGGTATTCTGATCTACACCGGGCTCGTGGAGATGCTGGCGCGCGATTTTCTCTTCAACCCCCACCGGACGAACAACAAGAACCGACTGGCCCTGATGCTGGTATCGCTGTACCTGGGCTGCGGCATTATGGCCTTGATTGGCCGATGGGCATGAAAGGCTGTATTTGGTTCGTGTGTATTCGACTACATCGTGGTAGATGGATTCGGTTGATCCTCAAATTACTCGCCGAGATGTTGTGTTTGCGTCGGGGAGGTAAAGAGTTGGGCAGTTTCACGGCATCGACGGCTGTCCCGTATAATATGTAATGGATACGCGTATGAAGGATTTCGATTTTGAGTAGGAGCTGTTGAAATAAAATGCCAACATATCTTATTGTCTCTGAACAATGTGTTACGTATGCATCGGCTGACTCAAGAGTCTTGAGGGAGGAGGCTGAGAGCAGCCAACAAGCCACTTCGAGACGGGCGGGTTGACTAAACTAAGCCCCCCTACATAGTTGCAGTACATACCTACGTCACGAGACTGGATTTCGAAAAGCTTGAAGTCCACCCCCACGGCCCCAGTCGTCCCTCCGCTCCCCATCTCCGCTAAGGCTATTTCACGACGACCCAACGACCCAACGCTCTGCTGCTTGTAATACAACCACGAGACGGCCGTTGCGCCAAAGCATGTACATATAGCCAGCAGTACTTATCCATCTTCCCGCGAATTGCTGCAATCTAGTCTCGTCTGCCGGCTGAGCGACGCTCAGCCGTCGCCGTCATGGCCGATTTCCAACCGGAGCTCCAAGTCAAGCTGGATGACTTGCAGCGCGAGCTACAGGTCAGTACATCCGACGTGTCCTTTGTACTTCTTTTCAAATTATCGGAGGTTGTGCTCACTCTTCAATCTTTCAGGAGGGAGATATAACGGAGAAAGGGTAAGCGCTCGCCTGCTCAATGTTGTGCCAGACTGCAGACGAAATCATCAGATGCATGCCCCTCTTCATTCAACTACTTGATCCCCCCGCCTACCTGATTCCGTGTCACGTTCACAAACGGCGACTGGTGCCCAATGATTCTGACGAGAACGACATCTAGATACCAGAAACGACGTGGCCTCCTTCTTGCCCAGTACGGCTACGGCGAGCCCGCTCTTCCACCCCCCGCCATCCACGAACCTCCTCCTCCTCCGCGAACCGGTTTGCGAATTCACGATCCCGATAGCCCGACTCACCTCCCTTATGATAGCAACGAAGCTACTGAATATGACACTGTTGGCGAAAATGGCGCCGAATTTGCCTCTTCGGTTTATCACCCCAACTCGGGGCCCAGCCAAAACTCGCATGCTCGGGATAGCAGTGCGGCCGGCCTGGTGCAGCCTGGTACAGCAGTAGGCGAGCGTCCCGGCCCTATGCAACTTGAACCGCACTTGCTTGGAACGGCTGCGACATCAATCGATGCCCAATCTCGAAGCGGAACCATGGTCTCCAGAGATTACGCTTTTAATCCAGAGCAACATGGGGTGTACTCCGATGCGGGGCAGGAGCAGTATCAACAATACCAACAACATCGACCTCGATCCCAACATCAATTTCTCGACGGAAGGACTCAGACGCTACTGGACACTCAGGGTTACTTTTCCGATTTTGCTAGTGAGCAACATTATGATCAGTCTCAGCCAGGAGGTGAATATGCGTCAGCACCGCACAGATACTCCCCCGGGGAGGCATTCTCCCCCACGGCGGCTATGCCCCCGCCAATGCTAACGGCCAACGATTTTCCACCTCCTGAAGCCTTGGAGTATCTGCAGCCGTTAGAACCGAGAGAGGTTCCCTTTTCTATTCATGATCCGCACGATGGTAACGTACCTATGTCACGTTTTGATAACCTGGCTGCTGTGCTGCGGCACCGCGCTCGCACGACCGCCAAGGTACCTGCATACTGGGTGCTCGACGGGAAGGGCAAGGAAATAGCATCCATCACATGGGACAAACTAGCATCAAGGGCTGAAAAAGTTGCCCAAGTTATCCGAGACAAGAGTTCACTTTATCGTGGTGATCGCGTTGCGCTAGTGTACCGTGACACTGAGATCATTGACTTTACAATTGCTTTGATCGGCTGCTTCATCGCCGGCGTTGTTGCTGTGCCCATAAACGATCTGCAAGATTACCAGCGCCTTAACTACATTCTCACCTCGACACAGGCGCACCTTGCCCTTACGACGGATAACAACCTCAAGACGTTTCAGCGAGAAATCACGGCTCAGAAGCTGACGTGGCCCAAAGGAGTAGAGTGGTGGAAAACGAATGAGTTTGGGAGTTATCATCCGAAGAAAAAGGATGACATACCAGTACTATCTGTCCCGGACTTGGCTTATATTGAATTCTCCAGGGCACCAACGGGCGATATGAGAGGCGTTGTACTAAGTCATCGTACCATCATGCATCAGATGGCATGTCTAAGCGCTATCATTTCTACTACTCCTGGGAGCGTGCCTGGGGATACGTTCAATCCCTCTCTGAGGGACAAGAACGGCGTTTTGATTGGAGGGGGTAAATCTGCGAGCGAGATTTTGCTGTCATATCTAGAACCACGACAAGGGATAGGCATGATTTTAGGTGTACTGTTTACGGTCTATGGTGGCCACACCACAGTGTGGTTCGACAACAAGGCCGTCGACGTGCCAGGTCTTTATGCCCATCTCATTACCAAGTACAAGGCCACCATCATGGTAGCTGATTATCCTGGTTTGAAGCGAGCGGCGTACAACTATCAGCAGGATCCCATGACAACGCGGAATTATAAGAAGGGGGTGGAACCAAACTTTCAAGCCGTCAAGATTTGTTTAATCGACACGCTGACTGTTGACGGCGAATTCCACGAGGTACTAGCGGACAGATGGCTACGTCCATTGCGGAACCCTAGGGCGAGGCAAGCAGTCGCGCCAATGCTGTGCCTTCCGGAGCATGGCGGGATGGTTGTAAGTGTGAGAGACTGGTTAGGTGGAGAAGAACGCATGGGTGTACCTCTGAAGCTGGAGCGAGAGACTGCGGCCGAATCCGAATCAGATGAAGAAGACGAAAAAGCAGCCAAGCCCGCACCACCCGCCAACGGTTTTGGGAGCCTGCTGAGCGGAGGCACGACGACTACCACTGAAAAGCACGCTAATACCGAAATGAACGAGGTTCTCTTGGACCGTGAGGCTCTCAAAACCAACGAGGTTGTTGTTATGGCCTATGGTGATGAGGTGGCCAAGAAGGCATCTAATGAGCCTGGCATGGTGAGAGTGGGCACATTTGGCTATCCGATCCCCGACGCCACTCTGGCTGTCGTTGACCCCGAGACCGGCCTACTGGCATCCCCTCATGCTATTGGCGAAATCTGGGTTGACTCGCCTTCGCTGTCAGGCGGATTCTGGGCGCAGCCAAAGAATACAGAACTGATCTTCCACGCTCGCCCGTACAAGTTCGATCCAGGTGATCCTACGCCGACGCCTGTGGAGCCGGAATTTTTGCGGACTGGTTTGCTGGGCACAGTCATTGAGGGAAAGATATTTATTCTCGGCCTTTACGAAGACCGCATAAGGCAGAGGGTGGAATGGGTTGAGCACGGCCATGAGATTGCCGAGTATCGATACTTCTTTGTGCAGCACATGGTTGTGAGCATAGTCAAGAATATTTCCAAGATCTACGATTGCTCCGCATTCGACGTCTTCGTCAACGACGAGCATCTGCCCGTTGTCGTCGTCGAGACTGCCTCTGCGTCCACCGCGCCCCTTGCCTCAGGAGGACCCCCCCGTCAGCCCGATACGGCTCTGCTTGACTCCCTGGCAGAGAGGGTCATGGAGGTACTCATGGAGGAGCATCACCTCAGGCTGTACTGTGTCATGGTAACGCCGCCCAACTCATTGCCAAGAGTTATCAAGAATGGCAGGCGAGAAATCGGAAACATGCTTTGTCGCCGAGAATTCGACCTCGGCAATTTGCCCTGCGTACACGTCAAATTCGGAGTAGAGCATGCGGTGCTTAACCTGCCCATTGGCATTGACCCGATTGGTGGCATCTGGTCCCCGCTCTCCTCGGAATCACGATCCGATATTCTGGCACCTGCTGAGAAGCAGTATTCTGGTATTGATCTAAGGGAGGTCGTCATCGACGATCGCACTTCGACTCCTCTCAACAACTTTGCCTGCATTACAGACCTGATTCAGTGGCGTGTCGCTCGTCAGCCCGATGATCTTGCCTACTGCACAATTGACGGGCGAGGCAGAGAAGGCAAGGGCATTCCCTGGCGTAAATTTGACCAAAAAGTAGCCGCTGTCGCCATGTATCTGAAGAATAAGGTCAAGATAAGACCCGGAGACCATGTCGTGCTTATGTACACGCATTCGGAGGAGTTTGTATATGCCACTCACGCGTGCATCAACTTGGGTGCCGTCGCCATACCGATGGCCCCGCTCGACCAGAACCGGTTGAACGAGGATGTCCCAGCGTTCCTTCACATCATCGCCGACTACTACGTCAAGGTAGTGTTGGTCAACCAGGACGTGGACCATCTGATCAAACTCAAGCCAGTTTCCAGCCACATCAAACAGTCAGCTCAAATTCTGAAAATCACGATTCCGAATGTGTACAACACGACGAAGCCTCCTAAGCAGAACACCGGTCTCCGGGATCTTGGGTTGACTATTGATCCTGCGTGGGTTCGTCCGGGGTATCCTGTTCTCGTCTGGACATACTGGACGCCGGACCAGCGAAGAATAGCAGTTCAGCTCGGACACGATACCATTTTAGGCATGTGCAAAGTTCAGAAAGAGACTTGCCAGATGACGAGCTCACGTCCAGTTCTTGGGTGCGTGCGGAGCACAACTGGTCTTGGCTTTATTCATACGTGTCTCATGGGAATATACACCGGTTCGCCTACGTATCTTCTATCGCCCGTCGAGTTCGCGCAAAGTCCGCTTTCGCTATTTGTGGCACTCTCGAGGTATAAAATTAAGGATACGTATGCGACGCCTCAGATGCTGGACCACGCCATGGCAGTCATGCCAGCCAAGGGCTTTACTCTGCATGAGTTGAGAAACATGATGATTACGGCCGAGAGCCGCCCACGGGTTGATGTTTTCCAAAAGGTGCGGTTACATTTTGCCAGTGTTGGTCTCGACAGGACAGCCATCAACACGGTGTACTCGCATGTCTTAAACCCCATGGTTGCGTCGAGATCGTACATGTGCATAGAGCCCGTTGAGCTGTGGCTTGACCCGAAAGCCTTGCGAAGGGGTCTCATTGTACCTACTGACGTAGAATCCGACCCCCGAGCCTTGCTGGTTCAAGACTCTGGAATGGTACCGGTCTCAACCCAGATCGCCATTGTGAACCCGGAGAACCGGACGCACTGCTTCGACGGCGAGTATGGGGAAATCTGGGTTGATTCAGAGGCCTGTGTCAAGTCATTCTATGGCTCGAAAGACGTCTTTGATGCCGAGAGATTTGATGGGCGAACAGTTGACGGCGATCCGAATCGGCCCTATGTCCGAACCGGCGATCTCGGCTTCTTGCACAACGTCAGCCGCGCTATAGGGCCTGGGGGTGCCTTGGTGGAGATGCAAGTTCTCTTTGTCTTGGGAAGCATCGGCGAGACTTTTGAAATCAACGGCCTGAGCCATTTCCCCATGGACATTGAGTCCTCAGTGGAGCGGGCACACCGCAACATCGTGCCTGGTGGCTGGTAAGTGCACATGCTGTCAATTTAGTTGAATCTGTTTTGGCACCCTACCCAGTCACTTTTCCCTCTTTTATGCCATTATTGCCGCGCTTTTGCTAATAGATTTTTGCGCAGCGCTGTCTTCCAAGCCGGTGGGCTTGTTGTGGTACTCGTCGAAGTGAATCGGAAGCCGTATCTCGCCTCCCTGGTGCCAGTCATCGTCAACGCCATCCTCAACGAACATCAAATCATTGTGGACATTGTGGCATTCGTCAGCAAGGGAGACTTTCCCCGCTCCCGCCTCGGCGAAAAGCAGCGAGGCAAGATCCTTGCTGGTTGGGTCACCAGGAAGCTGCGTACCGTTGCGCAATTTTCCATTCGTGACATGGACGCTTCAGCGGTGGGCGAGGCCGGCGCCGGCAGCGGCAGTGGCAGTGGGGTTACAGTTGATGGAAACCGCGTGTCGAGTGGAAGCATTCGTAGCGCCGGCGTTCCCGTCAGAGCGTCGAGCTTGAGGAACGTTGAACATGCACCTCAAATACTAGAACAAGACGAACTGGACGTGCGAATGAACCGCATGTCCTACATGCCTCCCCCGCCAGTGGTGCCTGGTCCCCGGTCATCGTCTATGGTGGTGGCGACGACGGACGACCAAGCAACACCGACTCGGTATGCGCAGAGCACGTCATCGGGAAACCATGTGCATCGTAGGCCATCCGACACTCACGACTACTTTAGCGACGTTTCCCCTTCGCAGCAGCAACAACAGGAAAGGCAGATTGAACCTTATCAAGACGGCCAGCCGCCTCCAGCTGTGGGACCCAAACCTGGCACATCAGGAGGTGAGAGTCAAGGCCCACCGACAATTAGAATGAGTCTTCCTGGCGTGGACGGAAGAGAAGGATTCGACTTTTGGGGCACTGCCCCAACAGAGGCTCAAGAGGCGGACTGGACGGCCGATGCGATTATGCACATGAACCTCGCCGGGGACGTTCAGCCTAAACCATGATGAAGAAAAAGACTTCTCCATCGAGTATAGATGATACAGTAGATGCCTTTGAGCAGGGGGGGTGGGGTGTTCCACCTGACGGGATACATATAGGGACGAGTCAAGCCGCCACGTCGATACGTCGATACGCCACCTAGATATTTTGGCACACGGCTATTGCGGGCCGGGACACATACGAATTAGATTTCTGCGGTGTTTTTCTATTGCGTTTTCTTAATGCGGGTTTTCTGCTTGCTTGGATCATGACTGCTCATTGGAATACCTTCCGGTTGGCCAACAAGTATATACATATACCTTTTGCTAGGCTTGCGTTTGTCGTTGGTGCAAAGCGATCAGCTACACAATATCAAGTTTTGTGTTTTTCTGTGTTATATCTAGATTATATCTTTTAGTTGGTTCCCTACCAATGTACCGTATCGTGTGACGTTGCATGGTGTTCTCTGAAGGCGCCTTGGTTTGACAGAGGTTTTGTGTGTTTGCGTTTGTTGAACGTCTTGGCAGCGGTCGATCGTGCTGTGTGATGGACGAGGGCCTTTCTACCCGAATCTGTGTTATTCCAAGCGTATATGTACATATCTAGTACGGAGTACTGATTGTGCATATAATCAGCGTACATATCCCCTGCCATTCAACCCATTCAATATGACTGCGCCTCTTTGAAGAAGGCACACTTAATTAATTCACTATCCACAGTTCCACGAAAGGCCCCTCGCAAAAGATAGCCGAGAATTTGAATCACAGTGCTCCACGGACGTCAATACAACGAAACTGCCTCCCACCTTCAGCCTAGTTCAAGTTATTCAGATCAAGCCAAATTTTCTTGATGCCCCATCCACGAACGACAGCTGACAGCAACAAAATTCATGCCAACAATTACGTAGCGGCATTTCTTATTTGCTACTATGTAGTCTCACTCTTGGTCCCTCTCCCCCGTCCAGATACATCCCGAAGGATATGGAGAGAGCATCATGCTCAAAAACCCCATCCCCAGTCCACACCACACAGGATACAGGACACAGGACACAGGACACAGGACACAGGACACAGGCATACCTATACCTATACCTATTACCTACCTACCTACCTACCTACCCATCTACGATCTTTCGCGCCACGAAAAGTACAACACGTCCTATAACCTCCCCCACCTCTCCACAAACTCATCCCTCTTGACACTACTGCCAGCCACAACCCTCTTCCCCTGCTCCTCCAGCCTGCACAACTTATCCTGCACCTTATCCAGTTCCTGCCTCAGGACATCTATCGAGCCTTCTATATCTGGATCAACGAAATTGATTTTTCCAAAGGGACTTTCTGCAAGGAGACTATCTTTGAGGAGCTGCATCGCGAGCTTCGCATCCGTGAGGTGTGCCCTCGTGACCATCTCCAAGCTCTCTTGGGCTGCGTGGGCGACTTCATCGCATTTACGGGATCGCTGATCGACGATCTTGGCTAGGGCGTTGAGCCTTGCTGTGGGGGATACTTCGCCGTCTGGGGGTAGTGAAATGGCCAGTCTCTTGAGGAGAGTTTCCAAGGCGGATTCTTCGTCTGCGTCGTCGCCTTCTTGGATGCCGTGTGATCGCTGTGGGGCGCGTCGGACGGGCGAGATGGGAATGCCCATTCCTGGAGTCGTTTTGGTGGATGGCGCCACGTCGATGGCTAGTTCGGCTTTGGCTGTGGCGGTCATGGCTTCGGCGGCGACTTGGTAGGACTTGTGTGATTCGATGTGTACATGGAGTCTGGCTATTCGCTCTTGCAGGTGGGAGAGGCATGCGGTAATCTGGTCAAGCCCAAAGAGATGTTTAGTAGTGGAACATGTGCGCTTCTGGGAAGCATGTGCGTGCATGAACGTGTGCTACAAACGTAGTTTAATGATGAGACGGTCTTGCCGAGACTTCGCCCATTTCTGGTGGCGACAGACTGTAGAGCCGGCTCGAGGTACTGCTGCTCGATGGAGATTTGAGCAACGGACAAGATTTCCGAGTACAGTGACTCTACTTCTTCTTGGATCTCTGTCACTTCCTGGCCCGTGGCGGGCTTCATGGCGCCTGAATTCTCTGCGGCGACCAGCGTTTCCAGATAGATTGTATCCAGCCTGGTCCGGACAGTCTGGACAGTTGTTTTGATCAGCCTGCGCGTGTGGTGTGTTAGCAGAATAGACGAACATAGTTATGTAGTGGTTATTTTATACTGATGGGTCCAGAATGTTCAAACACTTTCAAGAATACTGAGGGAACACATCTTTACCGCATGCATATCTCTCGAAGCTTTTCCACAGCTCGTTCCTCGTCAGGGTCTGGCTGCTCGAGCTCCCACCCCAGTTTCTGAAGACCAGACAAGAGTGCATCGTCTGACTGGAGACGAGCTCTGACTTGGTCGTTGATGGACGGTCCCTGCAGCTCAAGCTCTGCGAGCCTTAGACTGATGTCTTGCGTGATTGTATCTACCTGTGAAGCAAAAAAGGAAGAAGAAAAAATAGTGTTAAAAGAGGATAGTCATCAAAGAGGACGAAAGTAAAGCTGCAGACCCTGTCTGACCTCTTTCGTGAGCTGAGCTCTTTGCACGTCCTTGCTGCGCTTCTGCACACGCTCCGTTTCCATTCGACGGGCCTTGTTCTCGGCCTGTCTCTTGACCATCCGCGACAGAGCATCCCGTTGCTGGCGTAATGTCTCTGTCTGCTTGTCAATGGTCTCTGTAGACTGGCCCAACTGCTTAATTGCCAGTCGCAACTCCTCTTCTGTGATAGCTTGGACGTAAGACAGATCATGCGAGTCGGTCAGCTGATCCACGCGGCCTATTTTGTCCAACTCAGTATATCTAAGGCGGGGAAGGGTGGTTTGTTAGTCTACCGGGATACTTGCAATTCCGAGCAAAAAGGACAATGAGAAAGCAGACAAATGAATTCGAGGAACCCCGCTGGTTCGTCACTCACATTTGGAGTTCATGGGCCGTTACAAGCGTGTCAATTCCCAGATGCAGGGAAGCCCATTCAGCAAATAGGGAGCCATGATGAGCGTCGTTCAGCGCAGCTTGCACATCCTCTCGACTGGTCGGAATGCCGCAGGCGCGCGATGCCCGCAGCACGGTCGCCACCGTCTGCTTCATGCGCTCAGCATCCATTTGGCTTCGCCTGTGGAAAAGAGGGGGGATATGTCGGCGTGAAGGACGCGAGTGATGGCCACAGTGATGAACGTGATGAAGCGGCACCCGGGGGTACTGTTTCCTATCACAATTGAGTGGGACGCCTGCGGCATATCGCTGGCCGCCTCTGCAGCGGACGCGAGGGTAGAAAAGTAAATCACTGAGGCGAGTTGAGGCCGTCCTTTTGAAATTGTTTGCGCCGTTCCAGACTCCGAAGGCGACGCGGTAACGATGCAGCAAAGAGGGTGAAAATGCTCCAAAGTCGGCCAATGCCCCCTTTCACAATGAGACTTGACAATTCCTAGAACCCCACGGCCGGCAACCCGCAGACTCCTCACTAACGGGTGGTTCGTGCTTTAATAATGCTCTCTTGAATAGAATGCTGTAGTTAACGGCTGTGCTCTACATGCACCATAACGCGGCTACACGACACAATGTAATACAGCTAATTTAAGAATAAACATGATAGTTAAACTTCAAACTTTCTATCGCATGTCGGAAATCGCTCCGATGCGGCGGGGATTCGGCTCTTCCATGTACATATGTAAATGCGCAGTCGGGAACGCACACTGATTGGCTACAGCCGCCCCATAGCCACAAGTTTGAAGTTTGAACTCTACTCCGTACAGTATCCCATTCTCACCACCCATGATTTAATCAAATTACCTACATATGTGTTCTGTTCTCGACTGGAGGTAGTCATACTCCGTATAAATCTTTCGAACTTAACAGAAAGGGAGCAAATCGTATACGGTGTCACAAGTACGTTTCCTTGAACGCCTACTTCAACACAGGTCAACGATCACGGATAGATCAGCTCCCCCGTCTTTTGCCCGATAGGACATTTCTAGAGAAAAATTCCACCATGTCGAAGTACCCTTGTAGTTGACGATCAAGCTGTGACGTATGCCGTCTTACTAGCTACCGTTCTCGGTGTCTATAAGTCGCCTATACAACGCCGAAGCCTTACAAAAGCTTCGTCCTAGTATTGGGTTCGCAACAAGTTAGCTGATCCTATTGTTCTGCTTCACTCATCTTGAATGTGACATAAGTGATTGTTGTGAGGGAAGACACTGTGTGTGGCCCAAGACGTCTGTTTGTCTGCATTGAGTCCTTCTTGAGATGATGTGATTGAACGGACAGGGACATACGGAAATGACTGAATGCGGATATGTACGATAATTTTCCGCAGACGATGGCATCAGCAGGAACGACTCTGAGGAAGTCCCATGAGCTGCATTCGTGCAGCCGAGAGAGGCTTGTGGCAAGAAATCAGACGTGTATGTATATTGTAAAGATCCAAAGGGAGCATCTTTGGGCATGGTATATATTGATTCGATTGAGCAAGTCTAAGCCTTTTCTGTTAGATGCAAAACTGGGCATCGCATGTGTAAATTGTCCCTCCTCCTTCTTTCGTCTACAACATCACTTGTTTTGCTGTGTTGTAGTAGCCATTGTTGCCCAAGTGCCCTGGAAATCTTTCTTCAGCGTGTGTCGATTCTATTCCAATCTAATTCTCAAGTCAGCTTTTCGCTCTCCTCGACGCGCTTCGCAATGTTTTTCAAATCATGTACCTCTCAATCAAGTGCAATCCACTGTCTGACTGGACAACCCCACTGATCTCGCCCGGCTGCAGAGCGAAGGCGGCCTCCTCGAACTGCTGCTGCATATCGCCACGACCGAAATATCCTAGGTCGCCACGCTTAGAAGCGGAAGAACAATCGGACTCGCTTGACGCCAAATCTCTCAGGGTCGCTTTTCCAGACTTGATCATTTGTTCGTGCGCCTGGATAATCTCCATGGCCTCGTCTTTGGTACGTGTGATCTCAGCCTATGTTTCGCGGGAACTGTCAGCTATGCTCAACAGGCGAGCGAAGCAAGCTCATCTCTCGTAGAGACGTGTAGTGGCATGGCTGTGGATGTTCAAGTGCCAGAATGAAAGAACGCAGGTTACCTCTCGCCAGCTGCTCGGCCGTCTGCTGTCTTTGTGCTTCACCAACAAATGGGCTGCGCGAATCTTGCCCTCGGGAGCACTCGGCAAGGTAGAAGGGTGCGAGGCCACACCGTGATTCGCAGCCATGTACGCCTTTAGCTTTTCCGTATCGGTGCCCTGCGGAGGATCCCAGTAGGACACTCTATCGACAGAGTTGAAGTAGTACGGAAGGCCCTTTGAATTGGAGTGACGTACTTCCCAGTTGGGCGGGAGACCGGATTCAGCCTGGATTGTGCGCAGAACACAAGGTAAATGAGGTATTAGTCAAGCATTGGACCATCAGATCTGGGCAAGTTCGACACGATGAAGACATGAGGACTAAAGAGCATGCATGCCATAACTACACCGATAGCGGCGCCACGCAAGGCGATCAGGACTTCTTCAGAGATGGAGGTTCGCCCTGTGGAGGGACAGTGGCCAGGACATACCATTGTGAAGGGAAAGTGCTGAGTAAAGAAGGCGAGAAGGATTGAACAGAATTGAGGTTGTCTCGAAGGCCAGCTGTCGTTGACCAGAGAGTAAAGTCGAATGAGACGTGGTTAGAAAATGAAGGTGGTATTTAGTCACATCTGTACTGCGTACAAGGTATGTGACGCAGGACGTGTCAAATTGGGAGAGCTGCAGCGTCGCTATTGTTGATCGCGAGATGGAGGCGCGGATTGGATGCTCAAAGCCCGGCAAAGAACGCTGGCGGAGCAACGATCGTTTCGTACGGCAGATCACAGCCACATCCAGGCTGTTGGAGGATGACGTGCGGCTGCACGGAAAAGCACGCCGACCAATGAGAGGACGCAGGCTGGTGAGGAGCCTTGGTGCGGCGAAGTTCGGGGCGGCAAGCTGCCAAAGAGAAGCATCTCGATTCTCAGCTCTCCGTATGTATGCGCGGCGCTTGTTAGCGATTTTCCCTTACAAACAGCCTTGTAAGTTGTTACAGATGATGAAATCCCACCATGGACCGTGGCCCGATGGCCGGCGATAGGGTCACATCAGCCCGCTCTGGGCCCGTCGTTCTACATACAAAGATGGAATTCAGGGCGAGATTTTCGGATTCGGCTCATCGTGTCACGGTGTCACGGTCACCACTGACCAGGGATGTATCATATGGAGATATGGAGGTCATCTGTTCCATCTCGCGATTCCGTCATCCCTGTTCGCGTCCCTGCACCGACCGACTGATACATATGTAGCTCCATGTGAGCAGGCACGACTTGTCACCGGAGGCGTCCATGTGAACCGACACGAACATGAGTCTGCGTGGGGATACCCGTTTGTGAACGCAGTTGCGAAGCTGTCTTCCCCAAAATACTCGACTTTCTGTGCCGGTGTGCATCCCGTCATTGCTCCAAGAGTGCTGCTAGGTATGTACATATGTACATATGTACTCCGTACTGTACGGAGTATGCTGAGGTGTAGTGTACCTAGCTAGGGCGATGCAAGCGACGCCGCATCGCATATAAGTGCTGTTCAAGACATTCAGACCATTTGGAAACGTGATTTTCATCCAGAGAGAACACGATCTGCCCTGATTTTCGCCCTTGGAACACTGTAGTCGGCCATGGAAACCGTGACAGCTGGTCTTGATTGAGTGCGTGTACGTGGTTTGTCGTTATTAGCCTCTGAAGCCAAGCACGAGATCACAGGTGACAGGCCCTCAGCCCCACATTCAGGCCGCATTTCAACAGGCACTTCATCTCTCCTTCCTCGCGCATTCTTTTTCCACCTTCATCGACCCATCCGACACTGCTCATTGCGAAGAGCAAGACAACATCTTGTCCCGTCTTCCCATCTCTCACAATAATATATCTTGTGTGAGCTGCGTCCAGGCAACCGCGCTCGTCCAGACATATCCGGAATTATCATCTGCATCAAACAAGAGTCACATCCTTTTCAGCAAAATTAGCCTACTGCCCCCTCTGCATTCTACACGAGAGCGCAAGAAAGAATAGATACCAAAAAATATGGCTACTCCGCTGTCAATCACGTCTCCTCAGGGCTCTGGCTCGAAAAAGCTCGAACAGATTACCTTTCGCTTTTGTTCCGAATGCTCCAACATGTTATATCCCAAGGAGGACGAAGACGCCCACGCGCTGCAATTTACTTGCCGAACCTGCCAGTATACCGAGGAGGCACAGTCCACCTGCGTCTTCCGCAATGTCCTGAATAACTCTGCCGGCGAGACCGCTGGTGTGACCCAGGATGTTGGATCTGATCCAACGGTTAGTCAGGTCCCAGTCTTCATTTGCTCATGTTGTGGGGGAATCATTCTTTGCGGCACATGTGGAAAAATGGCGACAGACTTGGATGCCACTTCGGATATGCAGTCGGAGGTGAAGCAGCACAAGGAAAGTATGGGGCTCTGCGAATTTTCTCTGTCCTGGGCCGGACTCGAAGACCCGTTCGACGAGTACGACGAAGAGCTCATGGATTCAATGAGCGATGTTGCTAGTCTTTCTAGTCCTTCCAGGAGCGATTCTCTATCCGACATGACAGATGGGCCGGATTTCGCCGAAAACGGCACGATGATCGTCGCGCTGTAATGAGCCTACACTTCGAACTTTCTTCAACCACGGCATGGGATCGAGTCACGCTTCCCGCTGCGCTTCTTTTGGAGTGGCGATGACTTGCGAGAGAGATTTCAGCGACTGTTTATATCCTTGAGATGTTGCGAGCAGTTGCAGTCAATGCGTGTTTTTCCTTTTAGCTGGAACTCGATGGTCTTCGCCCTTGAACCTCTGGCTGACATGAGTACTGTTTTGTCCTTCTTGGGTATAGCTTCCTCGCTCGAACAAGACGTGCCCCAGATGCACCCACGAGGAGGCCGTGTTTTTCCAATCTCAGCAGCGAAGTGCCGAAACTGGAATGGTAAGCCATCACTTTTCCCAGTGTCGTTGGCACCGGGGCTTGGCACCTATCGAATATCAATGACAGCAGACTAACATGGTTGGCAAAGAAACTATTTTACGTTTGCTGCGAATGCGGTTACATTTTTGACTAGTCCAGTCGTTTACGAGCTATGATACCCGAAGTCACAAGGCCGATGTCACGATTTCTGCACCTGGTGTGAACCATTCAGGATGGTTCTGGTTTTGTCTTGTCATACATACATCATGGAAAAAGGCGTTTTTGGGAGGTTTCTTTATTTTCCTTCATCCCCTTGGCAAGGCGCGTTTCGTCTCCTGTCACAGGCTGCCACAGGACGATATGTTTCGCCGGCCAAACAGTCCGGTCATAATGCCACATTGTCATCATGGGATTCTCTTGACAGAAGCTTTCTGAGCGCTGTGTCCCTTGTTTAAATTAGAATAGAATAGACCCGGCCTTGGTGGTCGGACAGTCTCAGGCCTTGCGGCTCATCATTGATTATGCAAGAGTATCAACGAACTGTAAATCATGTGAGATTGAAAATAAGCTTCGTACCCTTCCTTATTTGAACGCCTCGGAAAATGCCAAATTTTTGATAATACAATGTCACCTCTTCGACACGAGGAAGAAACACCTCGTCTCTTCCAGTTGCATTCCCACAGCATGTCTTCTGGTATGTCTCCCCGCCATATTTCTCATAGCACGCCTCTTGACTCCGTCCCCGAGTATTGCCTCCAACTCCATCCAGCCAAACTCGATCTCGTCGATGCGCCGACCCTCAACTACGCCTGCATGGGAGCCATGGACAAAATCTTGCTCCACTTCTTCCTCTTCAGTTCCGCCCCAACAGCGCCGTTGATGCGCGTCCCGACAGGATCCCCCGACTTGTTCAGCAGAACACACGCATTGTCATCGAACCGAACGACCGCCCCGTTGCGTCGTTGCGTGGGGTACCTGGTGCGAACAACAACAGCGTGTCGGATATCACCACGCCTGACCTTGACGGCGGCGTTCATGCCAGCCATGCCGGCAGAGGCTGAGCCTTTGTGTTCCTGAACGACGACCACGATGCGGTCACCTATATGCATGCAGCTCGGATTAGAACATGTAGGCAGGACGACGTGGGTAGCGCAAGCAATCGCATGAGATGAGCGGTTCTATTGTTTGTATGGGAGTGACGCGAGACGTACCGATGCGAGCGTGGGCCTTTTGCCCGACGACCAGGAGACATTCGACGAGGGCTGCACCGGAGTTGTCGATGCAATTCAGCATCGACTGTGAGATTGTTCAGCGCTGGATTTTCAAGAGTTGATAGATAAGAATGGAACTCCTAGTGAGATACCTTGATTTGAATCATTTTGACGGACCAGCCACAGACGCAACTGCTTTACGTTACGGGCTTGAGCAACGGATGGCTTGTCGCGATGTCGCGATGTCGCAAAGGTCGAGATGGCAATGGCATGGGGGTTTTCGAAGAATGCATGTCACGTGGTGTGTCACGTTCCTGCGGGTGTGCCGCACCAGCCAACACCGACCACCGGCCACCGGCCACCGGACCGGCCACCAACAGGGTTGCAACTTGCGTCCCCCTTGACAATTGCGGTCGCCCGGTCAGCGACTTTTGGTGGCTGGCCGTTGTCTCGGGCTCCACGCTTCCTGGAAATGGGAGGGGCCGCTGCGTTGCGCTGGTTGGGATGGGCTTGAGAAGTCAGAGATTCGGCCAGAGATGTGCCTTCTGACTTTTCCCTCATTTCCAATTGTGTTACCGGGGAGCACCTGGATGGAGCCTCTTTCCCACAGTCCCTTCCTTGTTACTGATTCTTGAACATATCACCAATTGTTCCCCACAGCCACCTAGATCCCTAGATCCCTAGATCCCTAGATCTCTGAGCATCAACCTCGTTCCGTCTATCCATTCGACTTCCTCTGGGGATCCTGAGGTCTTGGGGCCTCGGGCTCATGACGTTGTGAGGAATTGGGTGCGCCTTGCGAGCTCAAAACCTACGCACCACAGAAGTGGCTCACTCTCTGCTAGCTTCGTCTTGGTCAGAGAAGGACTGAGGGGTATCGAGAACTGACTGCTTCTCGCCTGCGCATCCGTGATGCCGCCCAGAAATTCAACAGCGGTGAAGCACCGGCTCACCTTGGCGCAATTGTCGGCATATGATGACATACTAACGGATGCGCTGGTCGACCATGTCTACTATTGGACGACTGTGCCCAAGAATCGGCCCTCGTACCACGCTTCGCGAGGGGTGTCGGAAGACGTCATCAGCAAGATCATCCGAGAAGAGGTCGTTATGTGCAAGGACGTGCCTGCCGCCGAGGAGAAATTGCTCGCTACGGATGGTTTGAGAAGGTTTTTGAGCAGTCTCAAGACGGCCAAAGAAAAGGACGACTTTAAGCGACATCTGCACAGATATGTTCCGATTTACCTGCCCGATTGCGCATGGGAAGTCAGCTCCACCAACCGATACACTATTGTTTCTCATGAGGCGAGCATCACAGCAAGGCGCTACATCAAGCGCAATGAAGCTATCAAGTATCTGTCCGGCATTCAAGTCGTCATCACGCCAGCGGAGGAGCAGGAGATTTCGGTGCGGAAGAAGGACTTCAGCATCGTTGTCAGCTCGAGAAGCAAGAGCACGAGCTTGTTCATGGGGCCTGCGCGCTTTGCTAATCACGACTGCGATGCAAATGCAAAACTCATGACGACTGGACACGCAGGGATTGTCATTGTTGCTGTTCGGCCGATCGAGGCGGGCGAAGAGATTACGGTTTCCTACGGAGACAATTACTTTGGAGATGACAACTGTGAATGTCTTTGCAAGACTTGCGAAAGAGGATTGAAGAATGGTTGGGTCTCTGCGGAATCTGTCGAGGGTGCGAAGCTTCAGTCGAACCAAGGGAACGAGGGGACCGAGGTGTACTCGTTGCGGCGGCGTCGGCGGGACGACAGCATTGGAGGATCACGCGCCCCGTCAGTCACTCCTGGGATACGGCCACGAGTGATGCGAACACGACCAAAAGTCTCACGGCTCAGTTTTGCGCAAGATTCATCAGCGGCAGAACAACTGGTGCCTGGTACCCCAAGTGGCCGGAAGCGTCCGCAGGCGGCCCTGGCTACACCACCCATCACTCCTGCGAAGAGACTTCGTCACACCATCGACTTGGTGCCCACTTCATTTGCATCATCTCCACGAGGTAGCTCAATAGGTAGTGGTTTGTCTTCAAGTCACGAAGAACCTGTTGAGACAGACGTCACATCACCTGAAAAGAACACCCCTGAGCCCGTTGTCCAAACCCCCATCAAGGTATCGAGGCACAGAGCTTGGGATCCCGTCATGGAGCCTACTCGCAGTGGCTCGGTTTGCTCTGTGACCCCGTTGTCACCGGAGAGTATTCAACACACGGAGCCACAATCGCCACGCCTATCACAATTGGATACGATAAATGTTTCGCGCACTACGAGTGCCGCCGCAAGTATGTCGATTGCAGCTATTCTGAACATGACGAGCCCTACCGAGCCACGGTCCGTGACCACAATTGCCGCAAGTATCGAAGCTGTGGACAGGTCCGAAGTGGCAGCCGCGACCAGAGTGCAACGACACGCAAGCAAAATCGAGCGCATGCAACAGGGACTCGCGAAAGGGCAGGACCCCCCGCGGAAGATGAGAGTGCGCAAGCCAGGCGACTACGTGCTGACACCTCTGCTATTGGCGGAGCCCGACATGGCATGGATTCAATGTACGATTTGCAACGACTACTTTGTACAACAACACGCCTACTGCACCAAGGCCTCTTGCCCGCGATGCGAACGGCATTCCAAGCTGTACGGATACATGTGGCCCAAAACAGACAAAGCCGGGCCGTGGGACAAGGAGGAACGAGTGTTGGACCACAGACTAGTGCACCGATTCCTGACTACAAGCGACGAACGGAAGGCGCGAGGCAGAAAAGACGCGCTGGAGCCCAAACAGGAGGACGAGGCCGGCGAGCCGGAGAGGGATGAGCTGGAGAGGGGCAGGAAATGGCGACGTGGCAAGGGCATTCAGGCAAATGGCAAGGCGGTGCGAGATGCCGTTGTTGTTGTGACAGCTGATACGTCAGGGCTTCGGCGAAGCGGTCGCCCGCGAAGGGCCAGCCGAAAACTGGAGCTTTGACAAAGGGAGGCCGGCCGT
The DNA here is from genome assembly GCA_018360055.1 of Claviceps monticola. Classification (NCBI taxonomy): domain Eukaryota; kingdom Fungi; phylum Ascomycota; class Sordariomycetes; order Hypocreales; family Clavicipitaceae; genus Claviceps; species Claviceps monticola. The sequence goes on from SRPP01000016.1 coordinate 90,398, forward strand.
GCCGCGAGGGGGAGATGATTATGTATTGACCTGTGTACTCCGTATGGGTCTGATGGAAGGGACAATGAGTATGGCATCATGTGCGGTGGAGGAAGTTTTGTAAAATAATGCACGTGGCGCTCTGTAGAACATGTACTACATAGATAATATATGTGTAGATAGTTAGACTTGTTCGTGCTGGTTGTTCAAGGCTTTGACTCGGCGCATCGATAAAGTGACGACCAGGAGGCTTTCTGCTCGCTGCGCTTGTGCATATGTACTCCGTTCATACGTTGTAGTAGTTACACGGTGTGGAGGTATGTAACGGAACAGTGTTGTAGGTACTGTTCCTACTGTTCCTACCTGCTCACCCCACGAATGGAAAACCCCAATCGTACGCTTGCCCCGCAGGCAGGTAACATGCCGAGCATAGGTACGGAGTACGGAGTACATACATACATACAACTATTACGTACATACATGCATACGGTAGGTATATGTACCTCCTAACTAGGTGCTCCGTATACATTGGCCAAAGGGACATGCCTGGCACGGCACGTGGAATAGCTAATTAAAGATGAGGCGGGTGGTCAGATCATAGTTGCAGTGACGGGGGGCTTTGCATCCGGTGATCCGGTCTACTCTTATTTCTGGCTGAAGTACGGAGTAAAGACTTTTCTTCAGCGAATGTCCTCCGGATTTTGTCTTAATCTTCATTGCGCTTTTTACTGAAGTTGTCATTACAATATATACTGACCTTGTCGTCCTCACGGATCACTGAGCAACTGATTGTCTAGCTACACCGTCAAAGTTGAGGCGTGGACCTTTCAAAGGCAAAACTATCATGGTGCGTCACTGGCCGGGAGGTGGTGCGAGCTTTTTAATTGCGCTCTTGTCTTGGATGATGGAACGCTATGACCAATGTACCCGTCTGTGCATCTAATACGCGTCTCGATCATTACCTGGCATCTGCCAACTTCAATCTCTTGCACCAAAACTATCTTTCATCAAAACACTAAACACTCATCGACTGACCGCCCCTCCAGCATAACTGGCATCTCAGCCTCGCGGCCGTTGCCCTCGCGGCTCTCGTCACCGCGGATGGAGCCTGCGGCAGAGGAACACTCTACACCAGCCCAAGCGGTCTCACCTGGGGCGATGCCATTCGCATGAACCAGATCCAGGTCATTGGGTCGCACAACAGCTACCATGTTGAGGCGTCTGATGCGGAGAAGAAGGTCATGGAGGAGCTTTCACCAACTACCAAGGACCTGTTTTATGGGCATGGTCGGTTGGACGTGCAATTGGGGGAGCAGCATGTTCGGAATTTGGAGTGAGTTTACGTTTCCGCCGGTGTGAGCAAAAAAGAAAAAAGGCAAAGCAGAATGAAAGATGGACAAAAAAAGGGGGGGGTGGCAAGAGAAAAGAAGAAGAACAAAGCACATCACAGTACACGGCACATATGCATGTACTAACCTCTCCTCTTTCCGCCAACAGACTCGACATCCACGCCGACCCTCAAGGCGGCCTCTACGCCAAACCGCTCATCCGCCAACTCGCAAACCTCCCCTTCCCCTCCGACCCAGCCTACCAGCGCCCCGGTACAAAAGTAATACACATCCCCGACCTGGACATCAACACTATCTGCACCACCCTCCTCGACTGCCTCCGCGTCATCAAAACCTGGATGGACGCCCACCCCAAGGCCCTCCCCCTCAGCATCGTCACCGAATTCAAGGTGGCCAGCCCCCTAGGGGCTGCTCTCGGGGGCGCCAAAGCCGTCCCCTGGGACAACGCGACCCTCCTAGACGGAGTCGACGCCGATATCCGGTCCGTGTTTGGGCCAAAGCATCTCATCACGCCGGACGATTTGCGCCGTCCGGGCCACACGCTGGAGGAGTCGGTCCTGAACTACGGATGGCCGGATTTGGATTCTGCGAGGGGGAGAGTATTCTTCTTGATGGATAACGGGCGGGATGATGGCGTGAATGGGAAGTATCGGGAGGGAAAGACCAATTTGGAGGGTCGGGTCCTGTTTACGAATTCTGCGCCGGGGAATCCGGATTGTGCTTTTCAGAAGGTGAGTTTTTGTGCTTCTCGTTCCCCCCCCCCCCCAACGGGCCACGGCCCCCTTTCTTTTTTGTCTCTCTCTCTCTCGTTTTCGTCCCCGTCATTCGACGAGTTGTCTTTGTTTGTTGTTTCTCATCCTTTTTTTCTTGTACACGCGCGGTATGTGTACCTCATGGAACTCAACTAACAAGCTACCTTTCCCCCCGTTTACAGCTCAACGACGCCGTGACGGACTCCTACGTGGCGAACATCCAGAAACAAGTTAAGGCAGGGTACTGGGTGCGCAGCATGGCCGACAACGCCCTCGATACTGTCCGCAACTGCACGACCTTCCAGCGCGACGGGGCGCTCCGATCCGGCGCCCAGGTCGTGTCCACGGATTTCTTTGTCAAGGGCCAGAGTGAGCGCTATGGAGGGTGCAAGTATGTTGTTGAGCTGGAGGGCGGCAAGGTGGCGAGGTGCAATCCCGTGAATGGCAGGGAGGGATGCGTGGATGGGCAGTTGGAGTAAACGCCTCGTTGCGTTGCGAAGCTAAATCGGATAGAACGATAGGGAGGGGGGAGCCGCGAGCGCTCTTGATAAGCTTACACGGCACTAATGATTAGGTTCAGATGAAGTCATGTTTTGTTTGGGCGAATCGCTCGCTGTTTTGGCTCGTCAGATAAAGGGGAAGAACAGCTTTAAATCAAGTATGCAGTTTCGCCTTGACAAATGATGTTTGTGCTGCGGCCCACGGACTTTAGTGTGTCCGACTCCCACTATCTGTACCTCTCCGTACTCCGTATATACCAATGTTTCCCACCTCCGATCTACATATTAAATTTATTGGGAAGTTGGGATCTCCCTACCGCCCCTGCATCGTAAGTTGAAATATGTACTCCGTATGTAGTGCTCAGAATGCTGAACCGCCGTCCGGGGTCTCGTTTCCATAATCCAACTGATACCTAGGTATGTATGTACGGAGTACTCTGTACTCCTGGGGTTTTTTCTTTGGACCTACAGAGTGGGCTCGCGGTTTCGGGCTCATGACATCTAGTTAAAGCGGTATGCACCACACTCCGTACTCCGCACGGAGTATCTAGCCGGTTTTAATATCCAGTAACTACTCCGTACCCCGTACAGTAAAACGTACTCCGTATGCAATGCCCGCATCCTGCCAGGAAACACGAGATGGAAGAACTTGGCACGGTCTTGGCACGGTCTTGGCACGAGGAACGGGCATCGGTTTTGAGTGCAACGCTTTCCGCGCCTCTTGGACAAATCGATGCCCTCGGGCCACCTAGTTACCCCCCAAACAGGGATTAGGCGGGAAAGCCAGGACAGGACCAGAAAGCCGGGACGCGCGTCCCCACGGAAGACGACAGGCCATATACATACAGAGTATGTACTCCATAGGGATGTTACGGAGTACATACTCCGTTTGTATGTACATTTGCGTAGGTAGGTACTGAAGGGATTCCGTACTCCGTACGTTGGCTATTCATTAGCCAGCCAGCTGGGTGTTCGCGACGCGCGTCGAGAATATTAGGCTCACCCCTATCTAGAGTATGTAATGTATGTAATTACAAAAAAAAAAAAAAAAAAAGCTGGAGAAAGCCCACGGACCGAGAGAAACATAGGTACATAGGTACATAGGTACATACAAGCTTGTATGTATGTACTCCGTACTCCATAGTCTACTCCGTACATGAGAAACCAATGGGCAAGTTCCAACTTCCGGGTTGTTTCGGTTATTTATCTCGGTACTTGTCTCCAGCGGAACATCACGTGGAGGAGCTTGACACACAGAGTTCAAAGTGCCGGCATTAGATTACATATGTACATATGTATGCACATAGGTACCTATGTACTCCGTCCGTACTCCGGTAACTACAGTACATAGTTGTACATTCTCCGTGCATTTGCGTGCCGAACCGTATGCAAGGTACGGAGTACACACACACACATCATGCCGGAAGACATGTCTTGACAGTATGCACGTATGCACGTATGCTTGTCACAGAGTACTCCGTACGTACGGAGTATTTACACACATCCCCGACGTCATGGAGCGGAGCCTCATGGGTGTGGGTGTGCCCGCCGCAGCATGTCGCGTGCGCATTGTCAATGCCAAATGGTCCCGCAATGTTTTTTCGCAATGCTTTGGCGGGCGGGCGGGCGGACGGACGGACGGACGGACGGACGGGTGGGATGTAACTACGGTTCACGGAGTGACGGGCACCGTCACCGCAGCTTGTACATATGTAGTTGTAACTTACAAATCTGGTGGCAATGCCATGGTGGGTCTCTCAGGCAGGAAGCTCATGGCTTGGCTTTGCAATGGCAGTTGGTTTTGTATTCTGTACTTTGTGTATATGTAATCGTCTACGAGGCATGTGAAGTGCCGGACTGCCAGTCGATTATGGAGTATGTTGCACATACATGCATACATACATACATACATACATACATACATACATACGACTGTATACATACCTGTGTATCTTAGTCGTGTATAGCTCGACACAGTCATGCGACAAACAAACATTGTCCAAGGATCATACATTTCGCCCTAGCATCGACAACACATTGCCCGCCAGCGAATTCCCAATGCCAAAACATCTAGGTATGTAGGTAGGTACATACATAGAGGCTTTTCCCAGCCCCTCTGCGGACCTGTACACAAACAAGTCGGGCGCCCCATACATACCTTCACAAATTTATTTTTTTCCTCCTTTTCACTCCATACACGAGGATGGTTTAGCGTCCCTGGAAGCGCAACTTCCTAGTGCCTAAGCAAGCTTGACGCTTTTCCAGGTAGTGACTCCTGGCGCAAGGGCCCCAGTGGAGCCATGATTTAGGCGATGAAGGAGAAAAATGAACGTACGTATGCACAGGTACCTGACCTACCTACATAGGGGGTTTCCCCCCATGTGTTTCTACGTTGGAAGGGTTTGAAAATGCAAGTACAATGTAGATGGTGTTCCTACCAACCAAGTATGTACATATATAGCAGCATGGCTGCCATGGCATACTCGTCGAAGGATGGCAAGTAACCAGGCAAATAAGGTGGAACAAACTCCACGCATTGTCCATATTTCCGCCATCGCGAAACGCAAGTCCGGTGGGTGGGCTAAGTGGTTTAAGAGGAACAAGGGCGCGGGGCTTTTTCATCCCAGTCCGCACGCCAGACCCGGTTGCCGAGTTTCGCACTGCGGACTTTGAGAAAGAATGGCCGCGCCGTGTGTTGTTCATGAACCTTCCCGGCGTTCTGGCGCTACGGGACGCGGAATGACATGGTTTGTCTTGTGTGTTACGGTATCATGGATTGGCGTCGCATGTGGACGGCTTTGGTGAGGTTAATGTTTTTTTTTTTTTCGAACCCAATGGGACTCGGCTCGCCCCTTGGTCTTCCCGGCGGTGTCTGGCGTCTTGCTCTGCTCGCGCTCGTTCTTATGCTCGGCCATCTGCTGCTCAATCCAGCCTTTCAAGCTTCTCCTAACTTGCCATCGTCTGTGTTCTCGCCACAGCTCGCCACAGCTCGCCACAGCTCGTCGCATCGCTTCTTGACCACGATAAGACCTTGGTGGTTGACGAGTTGCGCCTTTAGCCAAAACGCACACTCGCCAAATCTTCCCCCCTCAAAAGGAATCAGATCCTCCCCTGTCCTCAGCTTTGGCGGCAGACTACCTAGCTGACTGACGACGCGCGTATCTTTCTCGCCAGCCACAGCCTTGTTGACGATTCGTGGCTCTGCGAGCTGCGAGGTGTACCCCGATATCTGCCACGAGCAGCAAGCGGTTGACGGACTCTATTTCCTCAGAAGCACTGGGAGCTCCCTTGTTGTGGATTCCTCTTTTCAATCTCTGTTTCTGCTTTCGGCGCAACGACTTGGCAATAGGATCGGGAGTCTGGCGCATATGAAAGATCTGCTACCAGCGGCATCATGGCCATCTCGGTTTCCTTGGACGACACTCCCGAGGGAGGATGGAAGGCAGCCAAGGGGATTCCAATGCCTGATTTCGTAGAGCCGGTGGTGAGTAATCAAATTGGGCATTATATATCTCTCTTTCTTCTCCTGTGCCTGTCCTTATTTCTTTTTCCTTCTCCCGCGTTATTGAGAGATTTCTCGGCCGAGACTTCTCAAACTCCGTTCATAAAGATGGCCAGGCATTGGCTGACTCGGATGCTCCACGACGCAGCTTACCGTCACTGTGCTTCTACTAGCCATGCTTCTCACCCGCAGAAAGGGCTACAACGCGTTCCAATCAAAGAGCCGGTATCAACCAATCCCGGAGGAGTCTCCCAGGAGCTCAGACGAGCTCGACGATGACACTCTTTTATCCCGACGTCAATATGAACAATATCCCCCGAAACATCGATCCTTCGGCCCCTGCCTGAGATTCACCACCCCCAATTCCAGCAGGTTCGCTCAAAATATTCATTCGCGCATTCTGCAAAAGTTTCCCTTTTTGATGGAGATGTTCTACTGGGGACTCAGCTTCGGCGCATATCGATACACCAAGGTTCTGGCGCAGACCATATACGGCGGTCAGAGGAGCATGTGGGATTCGGCTCAGCAGCACGGATTGTCGATTCTGAATTTCGAAGCGCTGCTGCTGGGTAATTCCCATCGACAGGCCCCCGAAAGGTGGCTCGAGTGGAGGATCCAGCGCTGGTTCTTACACGGAACCGAGCTGGGCGATTGTCGAGGATGGATCTTATCGCTGCTGAATCGCGGTTATGCTCTCGTGCATCTGCCAGGAACCGTGTCGTTCCTTGCCTACTATTACGCCACGGCGTCGTCACACGCGCGATTCAGTACCGTTCGACGAACCATGACGCTGTCCAATTTCCTCGCGTTTGCCATCTTCATCCTCGTGCCGACCATGCCGCCGCGGCTGATGCCCAAGGAGCTTGGTTTCGTCGATTCCGTCAGCCTTGAGGACGCCGAGTCCGTGTGGATGGGGGGCGACTTCGTCAACTTGCTGGCTGCTATGCCTAGTATGCATTTCGCATATGCCTTTTGCATCGGGTGCACTTTCATCGCAGAGAGCGGCGTGGTCAGAGGGCTGTTTTCGTGGCTCGAGGCCATTACTATTAGATCGAGGAGAACCGAAGGAGACGAAGAGAAAGACGGTGAGGAGTCCGTTGAGAAGAACCACTACCGCCGCCGAAGCGCCCTGGCCAGGGCCGCCATGTTCGCCTTTGGAGTCTGGTATCCGACCTGGATGCTCATCACCATCGTCAGCACGGCCAACCACTACTTTCTAGATGCATTTGCGGCTATCTTGGTCGTTCTGGTAGGGTACATGTTGAACCGTGTACTATGCGTCTTCCTCCCGGTGGAAGACTACCTGTTGTGGCTCCTGCGGCTCGAGAAGCCCATTCCGACAACGGGGTGGAAGAAGAAGCTGACGGTCGCGTGAAGTGGGTGGGGTGATGCGGGCAATTTCATTTTCGGAGCAAAAGTCTTGGACAATGCTTGCATAAGCTTTTCTCCACATTCTCATTGGTGAGGAACTCTTTGGTCATCATGGAGGCCCGACCCGGCGTTGGTTGGTCAGGTACTGGACACTGGACACTGGACACTGGACACTGGACACTGGACACTGGACGTCTGGTCTTTTCTTTTCCTTTTTTCATGGTCTTATTCCTTCTCTTGTCTCTTTTCTTTCGGACGAGTGCAGTCACCGTCCAGTATACATTAGCCAGTATCGCGTTAGAAAGCATCGTAGCTAAAGAGGCTGGCCACGATTGTCCCCTTTGTTAATTGGCAATCCACCTTGTTTTGGCTACCTCCTCATACAGTTCATATGTACGGAGCACGGAGTACGGAGTATGTATACATATATCACACTGAGCACACCGGCGGAAATAGACGAATACGCTACCTGGATCACCAACGAGCTTCAGGACATTGCCGACCTCGCAGCCCCAAAAAGACCCCGACCGGGGCCGAGAACCCAACCGTGGTGGAACGCGAAAGTTCAGGAAGCGGTCAAGACCGCCCGTAGAGCCAAGAGGCGCTGGAGGACACGAAGAACGAAAGAAAACTGGCGTCTAGCGTACGAAGCAGAGGACACCCAGATCCGCGTTGTATGTAGTTGTACGAGAGGAGAAACGCAGCATGTGGAGAAAAGTATGTACTGTACTCTGTACGGAGTAGTCTCAAAAACAACGGCAGGTGGAAAGGACCTGTGGGCTTTGGAACACTGGGCTCGGCTCCGCAGCGGAACGCCTTCCGAGACGAAGCAAATACCAGCACTATGTATACGGAGTACATACCGAGGAGAAGGACGTCCAGACGTTGACACTCTCTACTACTCCGTACCCACAGCGAAAAGGCAGAGGCGTTCTCAGAAAGATTCTTCTCCACCTCCACGGCCCGCACCACCGACATCCCAACCGACACTCCACACAGACTCGATACCGCGCCGTTCCAGCTTCCCGGCTTCGGACCATTTCGACCAGACCGAGATCCACGAAATAATAAAAAAGTACCCAGCTGGAAGACACCCGGCATCGACGAGATGTCTGCAGGGTTCTTCAAATTGACTGAAGTCAAAAAGAAACTCGTGCGGCAACGCCTCGCCCTCATCGCCCTGGCGGCCTCAACGTGGGGGTGCCCCTTCCGCGAAGCGAACCACCAACCCCCTACGGCCGAACTCGCGCCAAGCTTTCATTCGACCAAGAAGATGACACGGCTCCATCGCTCTCTGCTCAAACACGAGTCTGCCGCTCTCGCTCGTCCAGATGCGCGGATTCACCAATACATATGCCATTGCTGGCTGGGAACCGTCTATCACGTGCTGCTAGAATGCCCGGACTATTCCCACCTCCGCCCCATACACCCAGACGTGCGCCCACTGCGCGACAAGAGGGACGTCAGACAAGCCCTGGACGTCCCGGACAAGGCACACACTGGCACTGGCCGCCAAGCTGCACGAAGAATGGGACGCAGAACCCGGACTGGACTAACCAGCCCACTCACGCCCTCCAGCGACTGCTGCCCAGCGAGCAAGCAGTGCATCTACGGGGCCCCGAGAGGCCCAGGGACGGATCAATGGTGGCGCATAGGTTTTCCTCCCTGCACTAGGGTTTTTCCTGTGCGGTTTATGTAATAGATGTACTAGACATTAGGCTCACACCTATCTAGAGTAATCGAATAATAATGTATACATATATAGATGCCAAACAGTGTGCATAATACATAATAGGTCCTCTGTACATACATAGCATAGTTCCCGGCCATGACACCAATGCGGGCCGAGGGAGATACATACTAATGCGGGTTGGTGTGGAGTTCCGAGCGGGTGATGCCGGATTGGACTCTCTTATCAGTTACAAGGTAGGTACATGCATAGGTACTCCGTACTCGTAGATTATGTATCTCCTAATCTACCTACGATATGCTCAATCAGGTGCCTGCATGTGGCGTCTTTCTTTAATTGAATTTACCCATCGGCAATTGGATTATGGCGTCAGCCACCTCGTGCTGATATGTACAGCCCTCCCATCTTCCCATCTTCCCTTCTTCTCATCTTCAGCCTCTTCAGTGTTCACCACTGTCGCGCTACTTTTGTTTCGCGCCACATCAGTCTTCACCATGGCGAAGCTCTCTCTTTTGGCGCTTGCCGCCGGCAGTGCCGTCGCGATACTTTACCCCGGGCAGCAGCAGCGGCTTCAGCACGCACCCATCGCGGTGACGAGTCCAGACAACTCGGCCGTGCCTCTCATCACGACGGGGAGCTTGCAGGATAGGATAAAGATCAAGAACCTGCAAGCACGCGCGGAGAAGCTGTATGCATTTGCCAAGGAGTCCGAGGGCGAGATCGGGCATCCTACCAGGGTGATTGGCAGCAAAGGTACGATTACGAGGTTCTTTCCTCGATGTTACTAATACCAGTGGACTGACTCTCCTTTCGTATTACTAGGCCATCTTGCAACGATTGACTACATCAAGTCACAATTGGCTGCCCTGACAGGCTACTACAACGTGTCGCAGCAGACTTTTGGCGCTACATCGGGCAAGGTGCACGAATTCCGCCTGACCATCGGCTCCAAGAATCCCAACACAACCACTGCCATGGGCCTGACGCCACCCACTGCTCACAAGCAGCCCATCTCTGGAGATTTGATCCTTGTCGACAAGGTCGGCTGCCAGGAGTCGGACTACCCGTCTACCGTCCGTGGAAACATCGCCTTTATCAAGCGCGGCGAGTGCACCTTTGGCCTCAAGTCGGCGCTGGCCGGCAAGGCTGGTGCCGTGGCAGCCGTCGTGTACAACACAGACCCCAAAGAGCTCAATGGCTCGTTGAGTACGCCCTCAAAAGACCAGGTTGCCACCTTTGGCCTGGGCGGTCGAGAAGGCGACGAGTATGCCGAGCAATTGTCGAGGGGCAGGGTCATGTCCGCATCGGCCTTCATGAATTCGACCGTGAACACTATCCAGACGAACAATATCGTTGCGCAGACCACTGGCGGCGACCCCAACAACTGTGTCATGCTCGGTGGTCACAGCGACTCTGTCACCGAGGGCCCCGGCATCAACGACGACGGCTCCGGCTCCATGTCCGTACTGGAGGTGGCTGTTCAGCTGGCTCGCTACCGCGTCAAGAACTGTGTCCGCTTCGCGTGGTGGTCCGCTGAGGAGGAAGGCCTAGTAGGCTCCGACTACTACGTTGCATCGCTCTCTGATGAAGAAAATCGCAAGGTCCGCCTCTTCATGGACTACGACATGATGGCCAGTCCCAACTTTGTCTATCAGATCTACAATGCGACCGACGACGTGAGCCCCGCCGGCTCGCAGGCACTGCGGGACCTGTACATCAACTGGTACAAGGACCAGGGACTGAACTACACCCTCGTGCCGTTTGATGGGCGGAGCGACTACGATGGCTTCATCAAGGGAGGCATTCCTGCCGGCGGAATTGCCACGGGTGCAGAGCAGATCAAAACCAAGGAAGAGGAGGCCATGTTTGGCGGCAAGGCAGGCGAATGTTATGACAAGAATTATCATCAGATTGGAGATGATTTGCATAATCTGAACCTGACGGCTTGGGAGGTCAACACCAAGGTAAGTTTTGATCCACCAGGTTTCTACCTGCTTGTTTTTCTCTGGCCCATGTGTTCGTTCCGTTTGCTGACGACAAGGTGGAATAAAGTTGATTGCCCACTCCGTCGCCACTTTCGCCGCCTCCTTTGACGGCTTCCCACAAAGGAAGAAGCTCGCCGCCGCCTCGGATGAGAGCTTCTCGCAGAGGAAGCAGTCAGTCGCCGTACAAGCTCTGCCGCAGTTCAAATACCACGGCAAGAAACTCGTCATATAATATAATCATGTTGGGTGTGTTGGGTAGTGTGCTTCTTTTGATAGACGTGCAGCGCGAGGTAATCAGTCTCCATCAGTGGGGGATTTGTTTGCTGGAAGGAATACCTATGAAATGCAAGAAAAAGGTCATGTAGTAGTAAGTGGCGTTGGAGTGGAACGGGGCATCAATGATCAAAGAGTTTGTAGCGTGGACACCAAGCTGGGGGGGGAGGCCATGCGACGTTGGCCGTTTACGGTTTTGTAGACTGTGATGCAATAGATCACGCGCTAAGGTATATAGCGCCGTGGTGCCCCTTTTCAGGAGCAAGATTTGCCGCCTTGGGCTATGTATGTAATGTATGTGCTTCGAAACCTACATTGTCGATTATGTATTGTTCTGGAATGTGACGTGTTGAAAACTAGGGAGACGACTTGGATGCTTGTGCTGTTATAAACGGAGCACGACTGAGAGTCTGAGAGAGGGGCGGCAGAGCCAATGCTCCGTGACGTCTATGTTCTGCAAAGTTCGCTTTCATTGTCAAAACCATTGCACTTTTTGCACAACATAGCCTTTGATCAGGTCAGGGGGCCTTCCACATGCCCTCTACCCTCTACGTAGCACCGAAAGCACCTGTATGAACCCTGTTCCTGTAGGCTGCTATAGGTGTTCTTCACGGAACAAGCTTTGTCCCAACTCTCGATGCATGCATCTAATCTCCGGGATACTTCAGACATTACCGTCCGGAACGAGACGAGCAACAGACAAATCGCCAAGACGTTGTCGTCGAAAAGAAAAACAGGCCAGAAGCGCAAAGGGAGGAGTTCACGATTGGGCACCCTGCTGTGCACAAAAGAAGGCGCGTCCATCGATACGTATAGTTATCGGCCAGAAGTTGGCCCGAAAAAGTAAAGCCTGGCTTTCGGGAAGCTCTTGATCCGGAGTCGTCACCATGTGAAGCGGAACCCAGGAATGTCTAGATGAAGATGGCGCTTGCCAATCCAATGGCTCTCATTCGCCAGCTACTGATCTGGGGTACAGGGGGGGCGCCTTAGCGGATGTGCGGGGCGAGGCGAGGTAAGGCGACGAATGGATACTATTGGACAGGGCTTAAAATTTGGAGAGCTGGTGGACCAGGGCAGCGACTTGATGTGACATTTCGGGAATTCAAGAGTTCTTCCATCCAGCAGTGCAGATCGCCTCGTATGGCTCAGCTGCAGCCCGGCTTACCTATTAGGTAGGAGAGGGACGCCTTCCGCGCCCATTGCACCAACTTTCATTTCGCACCGGGCCAGGAAAGTCCCGTTCTTACCAATGGGGCCGCTTGGTGAGTAGTTATCCCTGTGTTTGTTTCCGGCAAATACTTATGGTACCGACGACGAGCGGACCTGACGGCCTCGGACCCTGTAGGCTGCTGCGTCGATGCTTCGACGGGGTCCTAATAAGTCTTAGTCGACAGTTCACTGCGTGTGAGTGGTCTGGGCTAGAGTCTACTAGCCATCAGAAAGCAGATGAAAGGGCGGTTTGGCGTTGTATTTTACGCCAGCATCGACTCGTCCGTGTCAGCCAGTGACCTCGGAGCGTCGCCCATCCGGTGCCCAATTCGCCACCAAGACAACGCATTCCGCTGTACTGGTAACGATACAAACTCAAGAATGATGCGGACATTTCTATTCGTCCTTTGAAACAAGTTGTACGGCTCTTGTTGCCTCCAACATGCTGATCCCTCTTGAAGAACTTGTTATTTGACCTCCTCCTGTTGTCCACCTTCTAGCCTTTCAGTCTTCATGCACATATTCTCGAGCAAACCATCCATCGTATAGGTCAAACAAGATAGAACATTGTTGAACTCATACGTTGAAGAAGACATACCTCGATATTCCCAAAAGACTCGTTCATCATGCGTTTCGGCACCCTCGTTCTGGCTGCCGCCGCCGGCACTGCCGTTCAGGCTCAGCGCCCCAAGGATGAGCCCATCTGCGACTACTACGTCAAGGCTCTGCTGAAGAACAACACGGCGGAGAACCAGGCCACTCTTTTGACGTTGCTCGTCAACACAGTCGTCATTGGCAACTGTACGTGAAATCCACCTGGGGTCCCCTCGCTCACAGAATCATGGCCTTCGCTGTGTCTTTATAGCTCATCTGCTGACCAAGGTGTAAAGACACCATGCCTAACGTCGGCGTTACGGTCCCGGGCATTCTTGCCCCTGGTGAGATTGACGGCACAAAGGTCAATCTGGCTCCCTACTTCAGTGGTGATCTGGCTTCGAGTAACAGGGGCGGCAAGTCTGGAGTTTCTATCAACTTTTTGGATGGGGGTGGTGCGGAACCCCTGAAGAACAACAAGCCTGCCAACAACAACACAAGCAAACAATAGTATGACTTATCTTTCTTTCTTATCGAAGCTTCTTCAAATGTAGTTTTTATGATGAGTATTCGATTTGAGTACTAACCGCCGCGCATCATTTAGTTTTCTGCTCACACACCTGTACGACTACTTTGGCTCATTGCTGGGCTGCTCTATGCAGGGTATGGCCGGCTTTGAGGCGTACAACGGGCATGCTTCCATGTATGAGGTACGCATTATTCCACCCCATCTCTTCCCGAACGAAGAACGCCGAAAGGGCAAGCTACAATCCTCAAAACAGCTCTGAGATACTAACACCTACCCCTACCTCTCCCATCCACACAGGTTCACAAGTTCATGGGCCTAGGCAAGCCAGAAATTGACTACTTCATCACTCAGGTCGGCCTCGCAGCGGCCTCCTTCGGCGTCGCCAAGGACGACATCACCGCCGTGGCCGACTCACTCAACAAGGCCTTCAACCGTGCCTGCAGCCCCCCCGCCACCATCATTAAGTCGCAAGGTGAACATCTCCAGGCGATCTGCATCGACCAGAGCTCGTGCCTCAAGGCCGAGAAGGCTGAGTGCGGCAAGTACGAGGCGGTTGTTAAACCCCAGGCCGGTAATGCCACGATGGGTGGTGCCATGTCCTCTGGTGGCACGGAGATGCCTTCTGCTACCAATGGCATGTCCTCTAGCGCTAACGGCATGCCTGCTGCTACAACAAGCGGCAAGCCATCTTCTTCTTCTGTGCCTACGGCCGGTGCTTCCGTTGACAGATACAGTTTTGCTGCTGTCGCTGCTGGGCTGGTTGCGTTTTTTATTTAAGCTTGGGGTTATGTAACGCTACCTGATGGAGAGAGTTGTATGGTAATATTGGAGACAAAGTGGGTTAAAGAAGGATGTTCCGTCGAGGTTTACCCCGCGACCAGAACAGAATGTATTTTAATTTTTTTCCGGGGATATCTTTCTTCTGCGACTTTTCACGTAGCTTGCTTGCGATGCCAGAACTGTCTCGGCTGCGCGAACCTGTAACATATGTAGTGGCAAGACATCATGCCCAGAAGACTCATCGACTTTCGAGGTCCTCATTTTACTTTTTTCGTATTAATCCTTATCAACAATATCAGTAATTGCCCTACGGGTACGTTGTTGGGACTTAGCCATACCATGCTAGTCGAAAAGCTAGCCAATGAACAGAACCCATCCTTCCCAAGTTCCTTGTAAACAGAGCACATTTGAATATTTATCTGCCAAGGCGTCGGACCCTGAACTGGAGGCTCCGGAGAGAAGTAGATTTCCGTTTCATACACAATAGAACATTCGTGCTCGTGCTCGTGCTCGTGCTCGTATAGACTCAGCATCTAACCATCTAGTTATGTATCATCTGTATATGAAACATGACAACGGACCATCCATTGCGCATCCCTTGTCAAGTACGCAACATCCATTCTCTCCCGTCCCATAAAACACAACGCAGCCCCACGATGACGGCGAAGTTCTGTCATGCGCGATATAAGTTACTCAAGGGCGCAATCAAACAAGAGCTCCCCCCAGGTACATGGTACATACATCTAATTGACGATCCAGCCCGCTTTTCGTGACCCAAAAACTAGGAGGGGGCTCTCAACCTATATATACTCGAGAAGTTTCCGTGATTTTCTGTCCTTGAGGTGTTTTGTTTTCGAGTTCCCGCACCCACTGGGCATAGATGTAGTGGGACTCGTCACCCCAAGGGAGCCCTTTTTAGGTCGCACCCACGAGTACGTACTCTGTACTTGAACAAAGTTCCTCTGTTTCGTACTGTTTTCTCAATGCTCAGCTCAGCTTACGCCCCCTGCCCAAGCAAGACATGGATCTTTTGCATCACATCTGCGGAGCAGGTACGACAGCGTAGTGGTCAATGCAGTGTTCCTTTGCTTAAGGAATGGAGGCTTCCTCCGTCTGATATAGGTAGACGCCGAACGGGTCGACGGGACGGCAGACGCAACGCACAACTCCCGAGTACTTCATGGAATAATGGTAGTTTTTGGTTGGTGGCAAATTATGCATGTGAAGTTTTTGAAACAAGCTTAGGACTGGTATGGCGAATTGCATGCCAAGACTATGCGACGCTGCGTAACTTAAATCGAGGAAAAACGAGTGGTGAGCAATCGAGCATGGAGCACAAGCCATCGTGTACAGAAAAGAAGCCCATATGGTGGCCGCACGACTCTTGAACAGGTAGGTAATCAAAGCCCGTCGCGCGTAGATTAAGATAAAAGTTGGTTAGGACAAACGCAGGCAGGCAGACAGGCAGATATATGCGCTTTGTATGTAAGCAGTGAATGATACATCATCATGTCGACTCGACTCGACCCACGCCCCAAGCCCCTGCCTTTGCACGCTTTGCTACACTCTCCACCGTCTCCTCACCTTCAAGTTCCGGACTTTCCACTTGTTCTTGTTCGATTTGGTCTGTGTATCTTGTGGTTCGGGCCGCGGTTCTGTGCCCACCCTGACGGGACTACCCTCACTGCTGCTCCCATCCGTACTGCTTGAGCTCGCGCCGTTTCCAGTATCGGTGTTTGTTCGGCCCAGGATGACGCCCAGGCTGCGGCTCGTGCCCTGCCCAGTCTGGTTCTGCATCAGCTCTCCCAGGTCATGACTGACGGACCGCGCGTAGGCAAGTGTGTAATAGAGAGCTCCGTCTGTCAGTTGGTTGGTGGTCACGGGGAGAGGGATCATGGACAGGATGGGGATGTCGGCAAGTGTATAGCCTGAGAGAGGTGACGAGGGTTGCGTGTGTGTGCCGGCGCCGGCGCCGTCGGGTTCGGGAGACTCGGCCGAGCCGGGATAGAGGATAAGGCGTGGTAGCAACCAGAAATGAGGGTGTCGGGCCGGCAGGGTATCATCTGGTAGGGATTCGCGACTGAGGCGACCGTGGTGGTCCAAAACGCCATCAAGCTGACGCATTTGAGCGGACAAGCTGGGTTTGGCCGACAGTAACCTCTTCATTCGCCGCTCCAGACCCACTCTACTGTTCTGTGCATCTGATTCGCCGGGGCTAGAGACTCGATTGTCAGCGGATTCGGCTTATTTCCTTACTTCCTGACCGCACGGCTTTTGGAGATTGTATCACAAAACCAGGGCGAACAAGGCCATGGCGAACCCCGGCCTTAAGATGAAGTTTATGCAACGCAGATCTGACGTACCACTTCAAAATCGTCATTATCATGGTCATGGACAAATTGTGCCACCGAATTCGTGAGCACAGTCCCTGGATGACCTTTTGCGGAGGCGACGCGCATTCGACGCCTGTCTCATCATCGTTCCCTGATGATGCTGCTTTTGCTTTTGCTGTCGATTCTGGATGCGACGTGTCCAGCGTCTCACACTTGGCTTGCAAGTCCGACATGGCGAGGACCGTATCCGTCAGGATCGCGACAAGATGCTCAGCCTTGATCCATGATGCGCGCTCGGGGTATGGAAGCTGGGCCAGCTCGAGCAGCGAGAGAATCTTGTACAAGACGTGGACCGTGGAGCGACATTGCTTTACCTCATGCAGAGCCCTGGCGAGAACAGCGTCGCGCTTCGTCTGTGGCGGCGTATTCAGGTCCCATAGAATATCGATTGTCTTGCCTCCGATGGCCAACAAGCCTATTATGGCCGTTGTAACCGATAGCTTCTCCTCGACCGCAGGCGAAGGCGAGTCCATGCTCGTGGTCGTCGGGTGTCGATCGCTGCCTGCCGCGCTTTCCCTCCTCCGAGGACCGTAAATGTATCTTCGTCTTTCTCCGCCAAGTGATACTGGCGTCCGGGACCACCAAATCCGATGCGCATGCGTATACCTACTACCTATTCAAGCCACGACACCCTGCGGATAAGAATTCTCCAAGGGATGATCGAAGGACTGGCTTGACTTGGCGACAACGGATAGCGACGGCGGAGGAATAAGAGAGTGTGTGCGATGATGTACCTAATGTCTCTGTGAAGCGCCTGCGCAAGAAATTAAGAAGTGGACGATTCAAAAATTATATGCACGAAAAGGGCCTCAAGACGAATTCGAATACTCCGTAAGAAGAAGGCAAGGTGACGTGAAAGAAAGTCGGAAGGGGGTCTAAGATGGGAAATACCAAACACGTGAAAGGGCACAGTTCGTCTTGCTTCGAGGATTGAGACAAAACGGCTAAAACGGCACATCTGGGGACCTGGCACCCGGATAGTCGGCAGTCGCCCCACTTTTTGGACCGCGCAGACCCGAGCTAGGTACCTACTACATATTCAAAATGCACACGTCGGACATGGAACTCTCTGGAGTTTGATCGCGATCCCTTACTATGTATGTATGCATCAGGACACCCTATTGTTCTTTGATTGTAGACTCTGTCGGCATCTTGTCGCCGGTGGTGGGAGAGAGAGTATCATCTTAGGCAACCGGGCTTTGGGCATGCACAGCGTGCAATCCGCCTCCCGAGCGCGGCTAGATGTACATACCGATCCGATCATCGATGTGCAGAGCACAGAGCACATGAATGCACACCTATGTACAGTGTACAGGGGTGTTCCTACTCTAAGCTGTAACGAAAAAAAGCTGTACGGGTGGGACGAATATATTCGTAGCCGTAACAGTGGAGCTTTTTGATATAGTCACTGCCTCTATTCCACACCCTCTCGCGTACTTCGCTCTTGCCCGAGCAGAAGTTCCTACTCTTTCGATCAACATCATCAACATCACCTTGCCGTCGTATCATCAGTAATGATTGAAATCTCATCAAATTTACCTCTCTCACTTCACTTCAAAAATATTCTAATATCTGTTCTGAGCTTCCCGCGAATACTCTGCTTGTTCACCACGGCTCAGCCCTTGACGAGTGTGATGGAGGTCAATCGAAGATTTGCCTGCCTCCCTCTGTGCAGTTTGCCACTCTTGCCGGGCTTCTTGCCTTCCTACAGCAATGGGACCTCCGGAATGGAATAGCCTCTGCCAAGACCGTCTCGAGAAATTATTGCATGATTGACGGACAGCTCACCGCAGCGTACGTCAAAATTGGATGTGATCATAGCGCTCGAAGACGCGCTCTGTGTCTACGGGCGTTCATCGAAGTAGTACCCGGCTTATCGACCGCCCGTTTCGCATCTTGATATTTCAGGGGCAGCAAAAGCAGGTACTTCCATTCAAATGTAAGTGCACGAGACCGCAAGTTTGTGAGGCAATCCATTCTTAGGCACAGAAGAACGTTTTCGTGTCAAAATTGTGTGTCTCTGTGTGTTGCTGTTCATGCCCTATGTGGTTTCTCTGTGCGTAGATGCATGCAAAAACAATCAGGAGCCCAGTCAAGCAAACACTTCGTGCCTTTAAATTCGGTGTTGCGGTCATACATCAGGTACATATTCCGATGGTGAAGCAATAAATCGCAGTTTCGTGACATTATCCGAAGGGAGTGAGGGCAACAGAGCTGCGCTAGCTGAGTCCAGAGATGTCCCACTTTTTGATTGGCATCGATCTTACAGCTTTTTTTCATTACAGCTTAGAGTAGGGACACCCGTACGGAGTTAAGCTAGCTTATTGTATCAACGGCGCCTGCGACTTCCTGCTTCGTTCGCTCGGCTAGAGTTGCCGACTCACGCAACCCACGTTCCATCGCTCCTTCCTCCTGGAGTCCGCCGCCACTTTCTGGTTCTGCAACTGATGCACCCGGATGGTCATGTAAATACACTCCGTATGTGCATACACATGTACACGCCAGCTGCATGTTGCATCTGGACGTCCGATCCGATCAATTCCGCAGACATTGTCTCGTCTCAAAGTCCACTGTCGACGAGTCACTGCTCATGTAACCAGTAGTGTACGTTATGTGGACACAACACACTCGCAGTCATCCCGTGTCTTTCCTGGCCCCACCCCTTCGACGTCATCGAGAAGATGCTGGCCCGCGATCGTCAGCACCCGCCGTACGTCCCCAGCCCTGAGCCCCGGATACTTACATACGGAGTATGTACATACATACATACATACATACCTCCGTATGTTTTTCTGATACGTACATTACATTGTTCGATGAGCGGCAATTCCCCTCTTTCAAGATCAAAGGGTCTTGTCTGGAGATGGTGCCATCCGGGTTCCGAGTGGCCAGCCGCCCGTCACAATCACTCCACTCCACGCCATCTTCCAAGTTATGTATAAGTTACAACCATATGTACTCCGTAGGTACCTAATGTATCCCGTACATACTCCGTACATACCTAGGTAGGTAGGTAGGTACAATGTATCTTTCCTCTCCCTCCCATTCCCGGGAGACCTTATTTTTCACCCCAAGAACTGATTCATTTTCACCCCAAATTACCTAGAGATTTGTATAGCCAAACCACTCCAAGACAGCTTCTATTCAGCGCTCCCATTTTCGATGAAAAGTACCATAATTTGCCATACGTTGTATCGTCCAACCTTGAGCTTCATTTTTGAGCCCATATCCCTTCCAGCACGGCCTCAACGGGACGACGATCAAGGTACAAAGCGAGATGGTCAACTACACCATCACTGGCTGCGCTATACGCTAGAAAACGCACTATTCCGGTTTTATGAAATTTGGGTTGAAGTGAAAGGTAGGTACATATGTACATAGGTAGTTCTTGGGATGAAAAATAAGGTCTCCCCGTGTCGTTGAGTTGTGACTCGTCAGTTGCCACCATGAATCCATGACATTTGTCGTATCCGTCTATCTTGATCGTGCAACGACGTGTAGGATTCTCCTATTTATCTATCTTTCATCTGCCACCCGGGCCATCATCTTTCATCTCACTGCTCTTATCCCCAGTCTCTGCAACTGTTCCATTCGCGTCTCTGGTCTTTCGTCTTTCTCGTCCTAGCGCGCCAAAATACTACAGCCTACAATGCTCCTTGCGAGATACGCGGATCCCTGGCCGTCTCCACACTGTATCAACAGCTGTGTCTTCCTTGCCCTTTTGGGAGAGACAACGTCACGCAAGCTGTCTGTTATCTTATTCCGAACAATGCACACTGCACTGGCCGTCGAGATCGAGTTCTTCACACTACGTTCGGCTCGGTCGGCCTACTCACGACCCAAGACCTAGCCTTAGAAGTTGGAAGTTGTACATGAACATTTAATCATGACTCGGCCATCGGCAAGGCGGTTACGGGTGTCATTGAACAACGAGCCAAATGGCGTGCGGACAGTCGAGCTTCGCACGCAGACAAAGGCCACACAAACTCTGTTGTGACGGTCACCACTTCGTCTCACCATCCCTAGCTCCCTCCTAGTAGTGATTTATAGCACAGGATTGTGGCCCGAATGTTCTGACATCTGTAGGCTAAGCGTAAATAAGAATGTTGAGAAGCTCTCGCCGGCCGGCTCGATCGGCCCATTGGCAACTTGGTCGTCCATGTACGGATTATAGAAGCATTCCCGGCCACACCGCGCGAAATGCCTTTGCCAGAGAGAAAAAGATTGTCCAGCTCTCTGACGAAGAGCCCGCATCAACTTATCAAGTGCCCGACCTGTCCCGGCGGGCGTGGTCCCGTCACTGCCGAGAGGCGAACGCGCAGTGAGAACAAGCATGAGCCGCATGTTCGAGCCGCCTAGCCACCTTCGCGGAGCTGGCGACCCAGAAAGCCGGGAGCCCCGAACCCCTCGCTGGCAGAGGCAGAGGCCGAAGAGATACTCTCCTGTGAAGTCTCACCAGTGACCACGGAAGCGAGGCAGATCCTAGGCTAAGGCAATCCTTGCCAGGGTAGCCGACAACTCTCAGGCACCTGTCTCTTTTTCGTCGTGTCTCCGTCTATGACCGACACCTCAACGCCAACGGAGAACGCCCCACGCCTATCCGAATAGGTAGTAGACATCCTTTACCGGAACCCACGGAAGAAGCTGAAGAGACAAGTCGCACGGGTGGCGCTGAACCTCTAACCCGGGCTCGACGTGGTAACGGTCCAAGCAAGAACCAACAAGGGAAACAAGATCACCCCTCGTTCTCGTTATAGCTTTGGAACGTTCCAACTTCTAGTCGGCTACCTGTGGCCCGTGGGAACAGACAGCAATGTAGGTCTCGAACTTACTACACGGTGAAGGAGAGTGAAGAGTCTTTGATCACGGCGACGACCCGACCCAGGAAAAATCTTCCACACTGGCAGGGCGCTTCTTCACTATGTCAACGTGAACCCGATTCCCGCGTCGACAACATCCCGGAAGACCTGGAAGACCTGGAAGACCTGGAAGACCTGGAAGACCTGGAAGACCTGGAAGACCACGTCACTAGCAGCGACATCAAAAGTTATCATCAGACACTTCCTCGGCTGGAGCCTGGAAGCCTGAAGGCACCTGACTGTCCTGACATGGATGAACTGCCAGCGGAAATTGGAATTTCCGGACTCCTGGAGGCATGCGGAGAATTCCTTGATCCAAGGACGTGACCAGACTATGCAACTATACTGACTGACAACAGTTCCCTACACAGATAGCAGGTACCCGGAATCGTCCCGGAAAGCCAATGTCGTGACACTGAAGCGCTGATTGAAAGTCTTGTTTGGGCATGGTCGGCTAGTAGAAGGGGGCGTTGCGCGGCTTTGTGATGCACGACGCCACGGGCCTCGAAATGCCCATTGCCGAATGGTGCCTAAAGAAACATGAAGCGCGCATCTGATGGCAATATGATTCTCCCAATTGATCTGATCTTTGCGCGAAGGCGTTATACACCATGTTTTGTTAGCTGGAGAGGGCACATCATACATGAAACTGTAAACAACTTACAAGAAGACCCAATCCTGGTGAGGCCCGACTCCCGAGGGAGCGATGTTTTGATCTTGATTCTTGTGTACAAACCTGGGGGGGGGGGGGGGTTCCCTCGTCAATCGCAATCCGAGCGGCTGATTTGCGCAAAGTCTCATCAGACGCGATTCCTTTTGTGAGGCGTCGCATGCTTTCGGAATAGCTTCAAACAAAAGGCGTTGTAGTGCTGCAGCCCGCGACTTCAAGATGGTGAGATGGTACGAATAGGTTAGCGCGCAGTGGAAAGTGTGGGAAAGGCTCAGCTTGAGCAGCGATATCGAGCATAATTATCAATCATTCAAGACTTACAAGAAAAGACGTGTGAAGAATCGCTTGGGTTAAAAAGAAGATTGCGAAAGAGATGTTCTAAGTGCAGCACGAATATTCGCCCAAAATGAGTACCGTGATGAGTCGTGAGTCGTGACTACAAACATGTTAGGTGATCTTGCTGTGCACGGATAACATAACGAGGACAGATAGGCTGGGATATTCAAGAAACCTGAAGGAGGAGTCTGGGAAAGAATGCGCACATACACACACTTTAGCTGTCAAGTTGAACGTCTTCATGAGACAACTTGCTGTTTCATTCATCTCGTTGGTTCCTACAGAGTATGTAGGTGTATGTCCTCTGTCACCTCAGTCACAGCCCCTTGCTGGCTGGATGCTACATATCTATAAGAAGCGTTCCCGCTCTCACCCACACGCGCAGTCCATTTTGGCATTAAGCAAATACATACTATTGAATCTCATCAGCAAAGTGAAAAGCGAAACGAATACTCCTCATCGCCATAATGCAATTTCTCACTCTTCTCCTGGCCTCCGCCTCCGCCGACTTTGCCGTTGCCGCTCCCAGCCCGGCGGGCGGCGGCCAGTATAGTTGCTGTCATGCGTCCGCCATGGTGCAAGAATAGATGGGCAGGCGACGGCTCCATTGAGAAAGCGGACCTTAACACTTAATGTGTAAGTGGTGTACCTTCTTTATTTTGGGGAAGGGACTCAGGGAGGGGGGGGGCGTTTTCTGCTCCCCGTCGCTCTTTGTCTTGATACTCGTCCAAGTCGTCTTTGATACTCAAGAATCAAGAAGAAGTTTCCGGACCCAGAGATCCCACCTTGGATGTGAATAGGTACATGCATGATACCGGTGATTGGTCGCACCACGAGGCTGAGTTACTCTGCTGAAAGGTTCTGGGCAATGCATATGTAGTTGGTTCACCAGGCCTTGAAGGTTCAAGGGCGTTGCGTTGGTCGAGAGTGCGTACGCGGTACACTACATGTGTATATGTAATATGTATGGGAAATTTGTAGGGGTGCGCTGCTTGCTCGCGGGGCAGCAGTCGCTGGAGGGCGTGAGTGGGCAATTTTGTCGAAATCTGCTCCTACATACAACTAGTTAGGTGTTTCGGCACTCGTTCCCTCT
Organism: Claviceps monticola; assembly: GCA_018360055.1. Classification (NCBI taxonomy): domain Eukaryota; kingdom Fungi; phylum Ascomycota; class Sordariomycetes; order Hypocreales; family Clavicipitaceae; genus Claviceps; species Claviceps monticola. The sequence continues at coordinate 114,262 of SRPP01000016.1, forward strand.
CTGCGGTCGCCTCCGGTGAGACCGTTTCGACGTTGACGCTGCCAAGCCCGGATAGGAGATGGTGGCGGCTCTGGGCGACGCCACGCGTTCCAGAGTAGACTGTATGTAATAAGAAGAAGGTGATTATGGAGTGGGCGCGGTACTAGAGAATTTGTGATTCTCAGTCTCTCTCCACCAGTTTTCTTAACTCTCGCCTTCGCTCGGTATTCCCGCTGGGTCAATCCACCTCGCTTAATTTAGTAATTTAGTTAGCTTAGTTGCTCGATGAAAGGATCTGGGCGGAAGCCAAATGGGGACTTCCGAACGACCTCCCATGAGATCAGAGTCCAGACCCAAGTTTTAACAAGACAACCCAAGTTTCAAGTCGCAGACTATGGAGGAGTACCCCGTACATGTAGGTATGATGTATGTGCTGCCACGGCTGCAATAGACGCGCTGGTCTGCGGATCTAACTGGCGCTTCTGGGCAAAGAGTGTAACCTGAAGGATACAATACAGAGATCTCGCGAAGCGCGGATAGTTACATGAGTGGAGTATGTGCGGGTCCGTGCACCGTCAGGGCTACTCCTGGCTGCCCTTAGTCTATTGATGTTGCAGTGAGCCTATAGGTGGAGGTACTTGGTACATAGCCCAAGTGTGGATCCCACTCGTGGAACCTCGTGGAATCCGGTAGAATGTGCGTTCTGTGCACGACTCCTTGGAAAGAGTCTTCTCCGCCCATGTGGCTAGCTAGATCTCTTCCAGTCAACAGACTCGACATCGATCCTGCATTTCTGTGCCAGAGTTATGAGCCCGGGAGGAAGTCTTTGACTCCCTGTAACTTCTGCACTTTTATCATCATCTTTCACTATCTTTTAGGAGCGTGTGTATTCTTTCCCCTCATTTTCCTTCGCTCTCTATCTCTTCCATCTTCTCCTAAAATCAAGATGGAACTGTCGACAAAGGAAGTCAAATATCCGACCGTCGCACTCAAATCTTACGACGATTGGAGTTTTATGTGAATATAGTGTCAGCGAGTCGTCTTGAGGAGAAGGGTATTTGGCACACTGGGTCGGACCATTCCCTACGGTTTGGTGATCCGAAGGAGAACCTGACTGTCACCAATCTCGTGAAGATGCATCATTTACTCTTTTTGGAATATAAGCCCCTCTACAACTATTCGCCAGTATCCCTTAATTTGACACTCGTGACACGCCCCATGGTATTTGCAACACAAGAACACACACACACGCGAGCCTTGAGGCGATGGCATTCGAGCCAGGACCCAAGTCTCACACGCTCAGATAGTGAAGAGCTATGGCATCTTCGTTCTGGCCACCTTGGCAAAGAAGCTCTGAGTAAGCTCGTTTCGCACGCAAGAGGTGTCAAGATTCGCGGAACGGGACGAAAGGAGTGTGAGTCTTGTGCTATGACTCACGCCAAGCAAGCGATTTCACGACGCCGACCAGAAAGCAAGTCTCCAAGACCTTTCTGGCGCGCTCACTGGGATCTTCAAGATTACCCAGAATCTTACAACGGAATGAGATGGATGCTCGTCCTCAAAGACGAGTATAGCAAGATGATAATGGTACACACACTGCCAGACAAGACACACGCGACCGTGTTCAACGTATTAGTTTACTTTGAACGATGGGTATCTCGACAATTTGGACTTTCTATCGCCAGATTCA
>SRPP01000160.1:0-48891 GCA_018360055.1 Claviceps monticola
GGGGGGCGGGATACATTTGTACATATGTACAACCAAGCACCCGGGCAGCCCCTGCAATGCCAGTCGCTGTCTGTTACAGATTCGCGTGTACGGTGTGGCACGGTTATTATGTTGAATTAGGGGGGGGGGATCTAAGCCGCTGCTCCACTGGAATGTCTTGCAAGTTGCAATGGCGGGGGAAAATCGCTCGTCGGTTCTTGAACTATGTACCTGGTAGAGCGCGGTATTTGTTGTTGCTTTTTTCCTGGTGTACACAGTCATACATATGTATGAGCGGGCGGTCGGCCAGGTTGAGCGTTGAGATCGGAGGATGGTGCCTTGAAACGAGGAACGCGCATCGAGATCTCGATTGCGGTATTGCTACGAATGATGATTGATGACTTGCCCTCGGCGCGTGGTGGGCTGACAAGCTGCGGATCAATGTCTCGTCCTGTGATGATGTCGTGAAGGCAGCATCGCTTATGTAGGTAGGCATGTCCCTGCCCCGTATGCACTTGCTGAACGTGTCTCGGCGGCATTGGGCCGTCAGCCGCAAAGCGAGACGGAAGAGCGACGATGCAATGCAAGGTGACTTAGTTTGAGTTGGTTCGTTCTACGGATACATATACACCAACTATGTACGAGTACGGAGTAATTGTCTGTATGTACAGTATTGTCTTGGCCGCTCTATGCGTGCGGGGTCGCGTACATGCAGCATGCATGTACTCCATAGCAACTTGTCTAGATGTCTCCCCCATGCGCCATGTATGATGTACGTGCATAAACATGCCTTGCCATGTGCTGTATGCGATGCCACATGAACATGAAACGCCAATCAAGATACAGCCTTAACGGATCGAACGTCGAAGCGACTCAGTGCAGGGGAGCCACAGTCGCCAACAGAGAGAGCCATTGTGTACATCTATCTATTCGAGTCTTCTTCACTCTACGCCAACCGTAGCACAAGCCCGAGGATTATTTTGGCCCCAATCACCACTATTCTCCTATACATCAATGGCGGAGATGGACTCTTCAAGTCCGAGCAAAGATTGTGGCCTATCTTCAGACGATCTCATGTATTATGGACGCGAATGAAAAGTCGTCAAATGGGTACGACGAGTTTCGTCAAAGGGGACGCTTCGTCGAGCGCTTCGTCGGGATTATAGAGCTTTGTTTTTATCCTCGCGATAGTAGTGCGCCATTTGTAACCCAGCTTTCTGGAACCCACACTTGACATAAAAGCCCTCGTTGGCCTCGCTGCAGTCCAGAATGCACTTGTAACAACCAATCGCCTTGGCCACATGATCGAGAGCTTGAATCAGCCGCAGGCCAAGCTTCTTGCCCTGCTGGTCCTTGGCGACGGCAATGTCTTCAATATGTCCCACGGAACCGAGATTGTGAATACTGCAGTCGACGACAGAGGAATTAGCTCAATAGCCTTATGTATGGACGTGAGGAGCGCGTTGAAGAAACGTACAACTTGTGCTCGACAAGCATGGCACCCGTAGCCACCACAGAGTTGGCCCTGTCGGCTCTGTTGGTATCCTCAATTACAACGATGTAGTAATCCTGCTTCTGCTTCATCTTCACGAATTGCGCCGCGAATTCATCCTGCGTAAGGTCGCCCACCGTCGTCAAGACGCGCAGACATTCGAGGAAGCCAGTGTTGAAGTCAGTCTCTCGGAGAGGCCTTAGCTTATACCCGGCGGGTAGTTCGCTGGAGACGAACTCGGGGATTAGCGACTGTGAGAAGAGTTCCTCTTCCGAGGTCATGTTTTCAGTCGTCTGATGAGGCATTTTGGTTTCGAGGGCTGCTGCTGGCGTCGGAGTGTCGAGTGATTGTCGTTGAATGATCAGTGAGGTCGTCTGGACCAGGCAAGCTTTATGGGTGCGGGAAATGCGGATACGAGCGCTAAACACGTAGTGTGACGACGGGTGCGAATCGGGAGCTAGGCGGATGTGCAAATGAGGGTTATGTATATGGAAGACAATTGACAACTGGAGAGTTGCAAGGACGTGAGACGGGCGTCAGGGTTGGGCAGCATAAAGAATGAAGCAGGCTGGAGAGGCGGAGCTCCCAGCCAAGGAGCCAGGAGTTTAAGCCTTAAGGAGGTCAATGATGAAGGAGTCGGGATCAAGCGACACGGGCCAACCGCCCACCCGCCATGGGTCACTTAGACCTTGTGCTGTACAGAGTACCGTTGCAGGCGTTGCAGGCGTTGCAGGCGTTGCAGGCGTTGCAGTTGCAATTGCAGGGGCCGACATGGCCATCGCGTCTCGGATCGGGCATTGACAGTAAGCCTCTGAGGGGTCATCTATTTAAAGTTAACACTCCATTTACTCCGTATTAGTATTACTGTTCCATCGGCATTTATTTGAAACTACGTATGTATCATATCTAGTTACCAAATTAAATCGTACTTGGCACATACTGCCGTGAGTCGTGGCTGGTGTTGGGTGGCCCGTGTCGTAAAAGTGCCTCGATTCAGTTGCTCTGCCGAGTAAAACCCGCCAACTTCACTTCCTCAGCACGCGAGTTTCGTTACATTCGAGCCCTCGTTTGTGTGTGTGCCACTTGATCGAGGAGAACTGGGCAGTTTGTCACGAGAAGGCCACCTCGAGGATTTTGCGTGTCTCCATGAACAGCGACACCTTCTGCCTACCAGACCCGACTGCAAGATCATACGGAGTAGATATGGTTGTCGGCCCAATCCCCGCCAACGTGACGACGTTACCGTCGGGAACAACCCTTCGACCCGGTCACAGAGCTGTCGTTTGAACTCGTTTCTCATTTCATCTCTTTAGCGCGAATTCCCGGAATTAAATGCTTCGACCGCGACGTCGGTACGATGCTGACTGCATGTTGATTATTCGAGAGGCCAATCTCCATTGGAATGCCTTGGACACCCATTCGACCGGACCATCTGGCCAGTCACCAGGGTCCAGTGGCATAGCATCAATCAGATCAACAAGCGTATCAGCCATCTGACGTGGACCCCAGTTTTCAATTGTTGGAAACTAGACGTCTCTTCCTCTCCGAGTCTTTGGACAACGCGTCTCAAGGGGTTTGCGCCGTTTGCTGGCACTGGGCAGGTCGCGTGGATGCTGCGCCCGAGTCAGCAGGTGTGCCAAACTGCCAAGCCATCACATGCCAGTCCATGCGCATCATCACCACGCTCCGTTCCGATCTTCGACCAAAACGCCCCCAATCAGACTCAAGCCACGAGACACAAGTCACACAACCATCCTCCGCGTCCACACCATTCGCATCCTGGCGGGCAAACAAGCGCTGCTGCCTTTTTCTCTAAGCCCCTTGTGCGCTGCGACCGACGCACGCAAGTGACTGCCACTGCCACATCGCAACCTGATGGTTAAAATATGACGAGCCTCTACAATGACCGCACCTCGTTTGTCAATTCATTCTCTTTCGTACGCTTCGACAAGCATCGTACACCAACGTTGCCGCCATGCCCACTCGCGGGCCTCGTGATATGGAGGCCACTGCCGGCTCGCCATGCCGTCGGTCGCCGCCTACGCTCCTCCCCGGGCCTGTTGCTCACGCCGTGAGTCTGGCCACCCGATCTACTTCGCTAGCCATCCGCTTGGGTTCCTTTGTCAGCTACTGCAGCCTTGATGCGGCGAGGGTCACGACATTGTCTAGTCTGGGACTGGCTCGCGGCTTCGTAGAGACCATCCTGGGCCGAGCAGCTCACGACACCGTGACGGAATCTTCCTCGGATCTGACTACCACTGAGGTAGAAAAGGTTTTTGAACGCAGCCTGGAAAGCCTCCATTCTGTCGTCACTCAAATCGTGTTTTGGACCTCCGCAGGCTTTCGATTTACTGGGGCGTCAATATCATCCGCGTCGGAAGCGTCACAGCTGCTCTTGGGATCTCTGGATAAATTGTTTGGCTCCACAGATTCGTCCAGAGCAGTAGCGAGCATCATCACATTGGTGCGAAGAGAGCTCAATAACCCGGCTTCTGGAGGGGGAGAAAAAGTAGGTGTTTCGGATCTTGCGGTAGCATTGGGCGTGCTGGCCTACCTCCAAGGAGCCTCGAGACGGTCGTCGGTGGAAGAAGCGCGGCGGAAATCGCAAGAGGAGGTTATTTGGGACGTCGTGGTGCTCAGTGACGGTGAGAGAATTGACGTTGGCTATGGTCAAGCCGAAGCTGAGCAACGCCGCCAGAACGAATTTGGCGGGCCATGTGCACCGAACGACGATGACGAGGCTATCATGGAGCGCCTTAAGGACCACATTTCATCGAACCTCGATCCGGGGACTACTGTATCCATCTCGAACTCCGTATCGTCTGTCCAGACCATCACCGTTGACGTAAGCGGACCTCAATTGCTATCACTTCCTACGCCACCGGGTGCCGAGATCGTGGAGACGCGGGGTTCTGCCGAGCGGTCGGGGAAACGCAATTCCTGGACGTTGGGCATGGATGGTGAGGCCAGCTACACGGTCGTGTATCGAATCCAACGGGACAAGCTGAGAAATACCATTCTGCGAGGCGAAGAAGACAAGACTGGCCCTACAGTTGTCGAGCTGGTGGACGACGCGACGACCGCCATAGGCGATACTACCGTGCCAACGAAGCCCTTGACGCCAATCAAGCCTATGGATTCAAAGAGCAGCAGTTGCGAATCAACGCAGGCAAGGGAGCCGCCGAGTCATGCTCAGGTCTCTACTTCCGAGCCAACAGCAAATCAAAAGAAGCAAAGAACGCCGCCAACAGAACCCCCTCGACCTCCTAATCGTGACTCTTCTGGCCCTGCGTCAGTCAACAGACAGCAGGCCTTGACCGGCTCAAGCAAGCGATATTCACCGGGAAAGAAAAGTGAAGTTCCAGCCGCGGCCAAGACTACGGAAAAGCAGCCCAGACTGAAAAGAGTTCTCAAAGAAAGCGGCCAGTCACTATCCAACATGTGGAACAAGGAGCCTTCCTATGCTGAACCGCGCACCCCAGCAAAACAGCGGCCTCACTGGAAAGGCGTTGGAGGGGTCGCGACGTCAGAGGTAGCAAGCAGATCCAAACCTCTTACTAGCCGCCCAAGTCAACCGCAGCAGCCACCCCGGCAAAGTCCCCCGTCCAGACGAGACCAGACACCTGGGTCCTCTTCTCGTGCGTCCTCCCGAGCCAGCTACGTATCTGTCCATGAGCGACGTCGAGATTCCGTCGTCTCGCAGACAGACTCGTTCCCGCGGAGATCAAAAAGCGACACACAGCTCTCCACCCCCACCATGATTCGAACGGAATTCTCGACCCAAGAGACACTTTCGCGACCTTCGGGGGACTCGTGCAGTCCGCGCTCACCTCGCAAGACCGGCAGCCATCACGGTCAGCACGGTCAGCACGGTCAGCACAGTCAGCAGCAGCAGCACTATAATCACAATAACCGGTCCTCCATATCCTACGCCCCGAGTCTCTACAGCCTGGCAACAAACGACTCCCAGTCCTCCTTAATCTCAGCATCATACTACCAAAAAAGTGCCTACAACACCTCTGGCGCTCTCAACGTCCTCCGCAACGAAGGCTTCGTCGACGGCACCTTCCCAGCTGGGCACTTACTGCCCAACATCGCACGATACATGCGCTACTCATCCGCATGTTACGGATCCCACTTCATGAAGCTCCTCGGCATCTCCACCGAACTCCCCGCCAGTCAAGTCTGGGATGGAACCCATCCAGATGTGCGCCACTTTGCGCACCACACCGAGTCGAAGCACGGGAATATCCTGCTCGCGTCGTTTGTAGACCCTCAGGGAGGTTCTGACGCGACAGGCTCAACAGGGACGGGCGTCCCGCTCGTGCATTACATTTCACTAGACCATGAGGCGAAAGCCGTCGTGTTCGCCTGCCGGGGCACACTAGGCTTTGAAGACGTTTTGGCAGATCTGACCTGCGATTACGATGACTTGTTGTGGCGCGGCAAAGCATATAGAGTACACAAGGGCGTCCACGCCTCCGCGAAGCGATTACTCTTTGGCGGCGACGGGCGCGTCCTCGTGACACTCAAGGAAGCCTTGTTGGAGTTCCCAGACTATGGGCTGGTGCTGTGTGGGCATTCCCTCGGCGGGGGTGTGACCTCGTTGCTCGGGGTAATGCTCTCAGAACCGAATGCCACTGGGCCGGGTTTTTTCATTTCTGCTGAGCCGTCTACCGCCAAACACCCTCATTATCAGGGGCAGCAGAAGCAGCACAGGTTCAGCAATGTGCGTCTCCCACAAGGTCGGCGGATCCATGTCTACGCCTATGGCCCCCCAGGGATCATGTCCCCCTCTCTCCGGAAACTCACCCGCGGCCTCATCACGACGGTCGTTCACGGTAGCGATATCGTGCCGTACCTCTCCCTCGGGGTTTTGCACGACTTCCAGTTCCTGGCTCAGGCGTTTAAAAGGGATGATCATGGCACGAAAGCTGAGATTCGGCACCGCATGTGGCGTGCCTTTCAGGACCATCTTGCTGAGAAGTGGCACCAGGATAGTAGGTATCCCGCCGCTCCGCGCGAGGGCGACGAGGAATGGGTTCTGCCTATGCTGCAGGCCCTGCGGGGGACTATGAAGGGGAAACGACTGTTGCCCCCCGGGGAGGTCTTTGTGGTTGAGACGACGAGGGTGCTTAGGCGGGATGCATTTGTGGTGCAGGAGGAGAATGGTGGTGCGGGTGGGATTGGGAGACCGGCGCGGCGGGTTGTGCTGAAGTATATTCGGGATGTGGAGGGGCGGTTCATGGAGCTTCGGTTTGGGGGTGGGATGGTGACGGATCATAGTCCGGCGAGGTATGAGGATGCGTTGAATAGGTTGAGGGTGGGGGTTGTGGAGTGAGGGTTTGGAGGAGTGCGATTTGGTGCTTTGTTGCATCAGGAGAGTAGGGGGGGGGGGGGGGGGGGTAGGTATGTATCCGACTTTTCTTTGCGGGCACTTTTGCGTTATAAACCGACATGGGGTTTTCGTTTTGCATACATTGTTTTCTCTTATGCGCCGGGTGTTTACTGTTGGGTCATGAATCGGGGAAAGAGGCCACTTTGCTCTCGTTGGGTATTATCTTATATGTTGCTGTGCTGTGTAGATTGCCAGCAGGACTCTTGTAGAGAGATGTAGGGCCGCAGGCGTGCGTGCTTGGTGGATGGTTTTGATGACATGTCCGATATGCATGCAATGTAGTCTACATGATGATGACAATGATGAATTGACGAAATTTTGTCAACTACATACACCGGAGCCCAAACCAAAGGAACGGCGAATTGATGATACTACAAAAGTTGACTATGTATGGGTCGACTTTCGAACTAGCGGCAGAGCGGTCATGAAATGAAGACTTGATTGAGTATCGAGTGCATGAAAGTTTACGGGCTGTCGGATCTACACATGTTCAGTTCCTAGGAGTCTTTTAAGAGTCTTCTGTCCTGAAATCTGTATGTTATTGAAGGACCATCCGTCCGTGAGAGAAAACGGTGACCAACCAGTACATAGTCCAAGCCGACAAGTAACATGACTGGCCTTACGCCTTATTTTATCGTTATAGCGAGCCAGCGGGCGAGCCTGTAGCTGCAGAAGCTGATCCGAATACCCAAAAGACGTCTGTCAGAGTTTCGACCAATTCGATCCATCATCCGTGGAAGCATCTATGATTTGCAGTCACAGTCACACTCGCCTCGCCTCGACGTTTCCGTAGGCTTTTAGCCCCCTCGCGCCTGAAAACAACGCGTCCGCATTGGGGTCGCAACCATCCGCGAGCCCTGATATACGTGTTCCACGTAGGCACTTGGGTCGGAGCACATACGCATATGTACAATGTCGGTGTGTATAGTCATAGTCATCTAGCGAAGCTCTCGCCTCGGCACGCCATCGCTGGCATAAACAACAGCCTAAGTACACTGTACAAGAACGGCTGACCAGACATCGCAATACATAGTCAGAGGTCGCTTATTAGTCCGCAAGCACCCCCCCCCCCCCAAAAAAAAAAAAAAAAAAAAAACAGCACCGTACAGTCTCCGTTAGGTGTCAATTCACCATGAAGAGTTTTTGTGGACCGTGGTGCGTAGATCTGTAAAGTGAAAAAAGATAAGAAGTACGGAGTACGTCGCGGACAATTGAAGTGCGCATGCCAGCGTACATAGCAGGTCATTCCGGCCTGTGGCGCGTTGTCGTTGTGCCATCATCCATGTACAGCTCTTCCAGCCTTTGTGTCAAGTCAGAGCCATCATCACAGTGTAGGTTTCGTCCATCCACATTACCCAAATGTATGGTCTGGAAAAAAGACCGCCTGCTTAAGGTATACGAACTTCGACTTGGTCAAGTTACAGCATTCTATGTATTCCTTGCCGTCGATGTAAATGATGTACATACCTCCAAGACACCTACTTCTGAGTGAATGACTCCGAATCTTTTTACGAAGATCCTTACACTCATACGTGATGGCAGATGCCCTTGTCATCTCTGCTTCTGGTACGGGTGACGGCGAGGAGGAGGAGCTTTCTGGTGTAAGTATTGGCGCCGGTCACGCTGACACATACGACATATGTGTGTGTCTGCGTCACGATGTGCTCGTGTCCGATCTCTGCCGCGGTTGTAGGCGATCCAGAAGCTTCAAGAGTATGATAGAGCATAAAGGGCTTCTGAAGCGTCAAGATCATCAGCGGCAACAAGAGCTGCAGCTGCAGTAATAGCAGCGGCGGAAGCGGCAGCAGCAGTCTCAGTTGCCGATGACTGCTGCGAGGGGCCCAATCCTAGATCCGCGGGCAGCGGAGGTGGTGTCGAACTAGCTGATTCGATGGGCGTATCCGTAGACGGACAAAGCTATATATTGCAGGGTCCAGGTATAACGCATCGTCGAGGGATAACGCAGGGTTCAGGGATAACGCAGGGTTCAGGGATAACGCAGAGTCCAGGAATAGCACGAATTCCATGGACAATAACGCAGAGTATGAAGTGCATAGAGGAATACCGTTTTCCATGTGCGGCTCTCCGATAACCATCCATCTCGACAGCCTCGTTCACCTCGACAGCCTCATCCAGCAGCCCCCACTTGACCATCTCGGCCACCTCGATCGCCTTGCCTTGCAAGCGCTTCGTCTCTTTCCGCTTAGCCCTCCGAAAATTCCGGGGCCGTTCGTTGCCACGACTCTCCTTGGCAATCTACTTGGCAAGTTCCACGGCCGTGAGACCATGAGCAGAAACTTCCCAACTCGCTTCACCCTGATCTATCTGGCGCTGGCGGGCAGAGCAGTACTCCTTCATCTCGAGGCGGTTGAGCTTGCGCAGATGCGGCTCCAAGACGACTTCATCGTGAATGATCCAAGTCTGGCCGTTGCCAAGCCTGCTCTTGCCAAAAAAAAAACATGATGGACTGAGCGAGTCTCGGGAACGGGTTTGAAGCGCAGGGTGCCATCTTTGCTCAGGATGCCATAGACGGACGGCATGTTGGTCTGGTGCTGGCTCTTTGGACTCCCGCCAGTAGTCGACTAGAATGCGTCTAGCATCGGGATGTCTCCTCCGATTCGACTCGCGCATTGTGATGGGGACGGGGAGAGGAGCAAAAGGTAGATAATAGGAGAGGGGACGTTAAGGTGATGGTAGCTGACAGGGAACAGACTATTAAACGAAGTCACCCGGGCTCATCCTTCCTCTGTGTCTCTATTCTCTTTCTTCTGCTCTTTCTATTCCTCCAGATTTGGGGTGTGGGTTGCTGGTCGGACTCCGGAGAAGGATGAAAATCTGGCAAAATGAGGAATGGAGTCGGTGAGACCGTCTGGAAACACAAAGAGTTCGTCGTGCTTTGAGAGGTAGTGCTGGAGTACATTCAGCAGATGAGCGGAAGCGTGGGGGTGTGCTTCTTATATCCTTTCAAGACGGACAAGTGCCAGGATCTGGCGAGTGTAGATGGGTTCTTATTATGATCTGTTCATCGCTCCCTTTGCACCCTCTCGTCTCACCGGTTGGTGGCAACAGCTGGCTGGTAGTGTAGCACCGTAGCACCAGCCGCTCAAGCTCCCGTCCCCGGCATCGAGAGCGGCTAAGGGCTGTTTGCGAGCCAACCGTGCGATGGCAGAACAAGCATTGGTTGGGTGCTTGAGTGCTTGAGTGCTACAACGTTCTCTTGTGTTTGCCTTCACATGGCATTGAGCCAGACGTAGTATCCCAAGCAGGCGGGAATCTAGCTGCATCACGTCCACGTTGACGTTCACGTCTCCCAAGTATCTTCTCGGAGATACGCCAATCATCTCGGATGCGTTGGGCCTGTGATCGGAGGATGGTATCATATCTATAACTTCTTTGAGGGAATTTCACAGCCCTAAATTCGCTCGCTTGTTTGAGTGTCGGAGCCATGAGCTTCGCGGTGGTGTTCCGGAGCGCTCCATCATTCCTTGATTGGCGTAGCTTCAAGGAGATACTCAATGCGTCGGGAACAGAGTGGAATCAGGATACCAAATGCTTTTCGTTGTCGAAGCCTAGGAGCGCAAAGACCCCGGCACTGGTCCATTGGCGGCCATCTTTGGAGCTTTCGCGCTCATCGCTATTTGGAGACTCGTCGGACGTAGGAGGTGATAAGGCAGGGACGTTGTCTTGGCTTGTCATGGCGCAGCGCTGTTGACGACGATGGTAGATAATTACATACAACAAGGGGAAAAGACGCTGAGCAAAATTTTGCAAAGGACATATCTGCTGGAATGCCTACGGAGCTGAGAATTCGTGACTATATCTAGTGGATGCGATTTGCCGAGAGCAGTATGTACGCTTTTCCAACAACGGAACAATAGGTGCGAAAATCCAGTTTCCACCGGTTTTCGTCGTCCAATATCTCCACATCTGCGACAATTTATCGGCTACGTGTTGTGGACTGAGTTTATTATCTACTAAAACTACCTAACAAAGTGCTATCATTCTGTATGATTCGGACGACAAAGTGCAATTGACGGCCCAGCTCGTTTTTCAATTTTTCGTGACCAAGTAATGGGCTCAAGGGAGTTTTCTAGCTATCATATTAGGTAATAGTGTCAGAGCTTACATCAAATCCGGTATGGTGTAGTGGCTAACATCGCTCGCTCTCACCGAGCAGCCCTGGGTTCGATTCCCAGTACCGGAGAACAAACCTTCTTGGCTTGTGCCCTCGTAGCCCTCTGGCAACGACGTCCTCTTTTTGACATATCTTTTGCGTCTTTCGGTGTTCTTGGCTCAGGCTTTTTCCTCTGTCGGTTATTTTGGTCAAGTCAACTTCCAAGTTCTCTGACAATGCCGCCGTGTGCCGCGTCTCGGACTACAGTTCCAACTTCCGGTTCAATCGCCAGTCATTGGAGCAGATTGACGAACGAAGCAACACGAACAGGCTTACTTCTTCTAGCTCTCGAGTCATTATCAAAATATTGCTCTTCTCGACTTTATCCTCCACTGGTAAGTTGTAGGTACTCTCTCCCGAGTCCATACCCCTCCATTGAGACGGGATCATTGGCAAGACATTCATCAAGTCGATGCACTTTTGGCGGGCCCACTGCGATCACCTTCTTGCTCTGACTTGCATCCTGTTCTCTGCCGAGTTCCCGACACCTCGGTGGTGCATGTTAATGTACGTATAGTATGCATACGATGTCTAAACCGATACCTAAATCAAGTCCTCAGGAACAGGCCCCCTCCGGAATCTAGTAATCCTGCACCCCCGTCTCTCCCATCCTCTCCTCAACACACCACCCCTCCTCCTCCTCCTCAAACCACTTCTCCTCCTCCTCACGCCTCGCCTCCCCATCGAGACTCTCGTCCTCATCTACATCCCCATACAGAAAATCCTCATCCCCCCCGTGAATGAACCTCTCCGTCAGGAATTCTCTCCACAGCGCCCTACCTTGCTCCTTGGTAGGCGCCTGCTTCCCCTCCTCCTCCCACTCGCGATCCACCCCAGAGCTCCTCCCACTCGACCTCCACCGCGATGACGACGGCGCGTCAAACTCGGTGGGCTGCTCACCCGCTGCCTGTGTCGCTAGTGCCGAGAGGCGGGATTCCCCTCGTGAGAGATCTGCTTCCAGACTACGGGCGTAACCTCGCGTGAGGCCTTCAGCCTGGCGCTCCTGAGGGGTCTGGTGGTGCTTGATGAGACATTGGTAGAGGACTGGGTCTATCGAGAAATGTGAGCTGATCTTGTGCAACATGCTCTTTTTTACAAAGGGGTTTGTTTCTTTTGTTCAGTGAGGGGTTATCTCTGCGCTAAGGTTATTGGATGGCGGGAAGTTGAACATGTTGGTGGCGGTGCGGACTTTTCTCTGGATTTAGGAGTTCGAGTTGCTATTAGGTAGGAAGCATGGCGGGTGATAATGCATACCTGCGGATTCGTCATCCACACTATCGAAATAAGACGGATGTCGCTTCAGATATGCCCTTCTTCGATTCTGCAGCGTAATCTGGGCTGTCTTGGCAGCGGATTTTGCAGGCCAGATGCGTGGCCTGTCGTTCGCGTGGCCGTGGCGGTGTGTTGACGCGCTAGACATTGGGAGCGGTGGTTATATCGGATGTGCCGAAAAGTAGCGACGGGACATGGGCTAATAAGGAGTGTCACTGGCGCGGAAGTTGGTTTGAGAGTGGTGGAAGTTAGAACAGATCAGCAAGGTATAAAAATGTGCACGTGCACACCGAGGGGGTGGCTACCATACAAAAAGATACAATTCATTAACTTATACATACATAATAATTGTTCATCAGAAAGGGTGAGGTACGCGTGCGGGGAACGCGGGCTTTATGGTGTTGAGCCCGCCATGCTCACCAATCCGCACGCGATTCACATCTCCTGGAATATCCGACGATATTCCGTATCGCGCGATTCCAACAGGGAGGGAGAAATAACTACGCGTCACGACGTCTACTTGGAGCCTGATATGGCGACTGTGAAGTGCGTAGTTTCCAAGATACGATTTTGATCCTGCCTGATTATGGTTCGAGGTGCAGGTTAGGTTTGGTGTTTTGCCTTAGTACCTAATTGGCGAACGTCCCGTCCCGGGGCTCTCCGCCTTGCCAAGCAACTTCATTGGGTCGATTGTATCGTTCAATTACCCCGATCGAAAGATTCGGGCTTGAAACTTGATCGCCACGGCCCTTTGTCCTCGACAATATAGTTATACATAAACGAAACTTGATGGGATGCTGGCGGCACAGCAAGAACTGCTGGCTTGAGCAATATGTATGTATCAGTCCAACAACCTCCCGATAGCTAGACCATCAAACAAGGGCAGCAGCACGGCCTCAATCCGGGGATTCTCATGCATCGCCTTGTTAAACTCATCCAGACGCGCAATGCTGGTCGAATCCCAATTCACAGTCTCTTTCGGAACCGTCTCGGTGGCTGGGTTCTTCTCAGACGCATCCGCCACGAGGCCCTCCCGGAGCACATTATCACCCACAATGAGCCCTCCCGGACGCAGCATGCGATTCTTCTGACCGGGCTGGGACTTTTCCAAAATACTGTTCAAATACTCTGGGTATTCCGACTTTTTGGCATCGATGAAGATGATATCGCAGGGTTCTTGGAACTCAAGTCGGGACATACTAGCCGGGGTGGGAACCGGGGGGATTACATAGGAGATTTTGCTTGATTAGCACGCGTGCTTGTTGCCCATAAACAAAAAGTACATGCATAGGGCATCGTGCTAAAAGAATGGATTTCCACACTCACGTCTCCAGGGCATCTCCGACGAGGATCTCGGCATTTTTCCATCCGTAGCGTGCAAGTTGCTCGCGAGCAAAGCGCGCGTACTCGGGGGATTGTTCCAGACCCGTCACCCTGCCGTCTCCACCAACGGCTTCGGCCCAGGCTGCGACAGAGAAGCCTACAAAGGCGCCAATCTCAAGAACTAGTATATACGAGTACTTAGCATGGGGGTCTTTTTTCCCGTATACAAGCATGTACAATGTACATGAACGCAGAAGAACAGAGACATAACCAGAAAGAATTAAAAAGGAAAGGGAAAAGTGTGTATTACCTCGCTTTGCGCCAGTCAGCCGGGCTAACCACAGCAACATGCGCGACTCCAGGAGAGAAATGGTGAAGAAGGCACAGGGTTGAGTTTCCTGCACCCATTCGTGGTACTCGATGAGCGCCGGGCAAAGCGGCACCGAGTGGCGGTCAGAGTACTCGCTGACCTTCTGCCCGACATGTTCGTTTGGGAACAGCTTTGTGCAAATTTCCTTCATAGCTGCGGTCTACCGTCTGACTAGCTTACTTCTCTTTCTGTTGGCGCGGGTGGGGGATTGACTTGTGTTTGCAACAGATTTGGAGGATGCTATGCCCATATATGTGTTTGTTGTTTCTTGGAGACTGCATTGCGAGCCAATACTACCCGCTCCTTGTTGATGGAGGGAAGCGCACTACCTATCTTTTCGGGCCGAGGTCGCTTTCAGGAGGGTTTGCTGTGGTAGTAGTTCTCACAGTCTCACATACTTTGCAAGTTGATATTACTACTCTACTCCGTTCGCCGAGAGTCAGGAAATACGCCTCAAGGATATTGCCAACTGCCTCAACGCTTAACCCGATTTGGACGCCGCGACTCACAGATACAAACCTGCATGTCGAGGTACTTCTCTCGATACATTTGAGTATGTTGCATTTTTTCTTTCGGCCGGGATACACGTATCCCGCCGTACAATCTTGCGCGCATAGATACTTCTCCGGGATTCTCGATGCCAATCATAGCCAAGTTCTCACATATAATTTTATGTGCTCAATATAATATATGTCATTTAAGACGCGGTGCACGACGCCTCACAGGAGGAACCGCGTGTGCTCAGCATTTTAGCAGGCTAATCAGCAGCGAATCTTCAGGGCCCTCATCTCACCTCATGGGCGAGGGTGCGCCCGTCCGAGCTTTCAAAACACGATATGCGACCGCCTCAACCAGAAATAAATAGGCAATCATTCATTTCTATCACAGATCTAGTCGCAAGAGAAATGCCGCCTCATGCTTCTATTGTCGCGAAATTCACCAAAGTAATCAGGGTCTTTTCATCGTCCTCCCAGGAGACCCAAGCTCAAAGAGAGGCAGCGCGCCATGCGCCGTTGCTCATAATAAAATTAAAGAAATATGTGTCTCAAAAAATATAATTAATGATGACAGAATCTTTACGCACTATACCGAGCTCTTTCATACAGCTCAAGTTGTGATGAATTAACTCGAGAAGCGAGGGGTAGGTTCTCTGGATTGGCCGTCGCTTAGCTCCGACCTTGACCCCATCGAAAACATGTGGTCACGCCTGGAAGAGCAATTTTATTCAAGAAATCCCATGATGGAATATATGATGAGTCCCAGAGCTCTTGTAAGGTACCTCAAAGAGATCGCAATGGTGGTGTATGGGGGAACTGAAATATAGCTCGTTTATGGGCTCTCGACAGCATGACTAGCCGTCTTGCGGCGGTTATAGACTTCGGCGGGTGTACATTAATTAAGTGATGATTCCGCCATCCATCAATCTCATTGAGACTCTACAATACTTGCACAGTCGGGTATCTCTAGCATGCGAATTTGCCTGGATACGTACGGAGTATAAGTGAAGTTATTGCGTGCGATGGTGAAGAGTGAGAGGAAGTACCTCCAGAGTACAGGTACAAATGATTTTGTTTGTGAGTTACTTCCACTTCCAATTCGGGTAAAGCGTTGAGGCAGTTAGCAAAATACTTGAGGCGTATTTCCACAGTCGTTCGCCGCTGATACATACACACACACATGCATACTGCGCGGTCTTATCAGGCAAAGGCTGCAACGTTCTGCAAGATAGGATTCACGCTACACAGGCAGGAGCAGGCTGCAGCGTGAGGTGCCACGTGTGGCCGGGCTCAGCAGAAAGAAGCTCACTAAGTTCTAAGTTCTAACTTGATACTCCGTATCCTCATATAGTATTTCTCTTGAGTCTCAAGTTAGAGTTCCTTCTCTTAGCACGAAGCACCTACCCAGGCAAACTTGGGCGTACGGAGTAGGTACGAAAACGTGACGGATCATGTACCTGCGGGATATACAGTGCGATGTCACGTTCTCATGTCTTTGTCGCGGAATAGTGGAGACCCTCGATGCGACAGTCGACAAATAAGATCCGCGCTTGGCCAACTGGTATGCGGGGCCGCTTAGGGCCACGGGACACCCTGCAGCTGAAGTCGGTGACAGATACAGTGCGGGACGTGTGCGGGACAGCTGGATCGACCAATCGCAAGTTCACAACCATCCAGTCACCCTGCAGGGCATTTTCTAAAAACATCTCATGATGGCTGCTTTTGTGCTGCTGTTGAGAATACGCGGTGTATGCCTTCACCAAAAAGAAGAATAGCGTTCCAACACTACCAGTCACATCCCTTGTTGTGTCAGGAAAGGAGTAGGAAAGGGAAGTACATACGTACGGAGTAGTGAAGCAAAGGGGGGAAACTGGGACCGCGGGAAGGCAAAAAGGAAAGAAGGCGAGTAAACGACGGGTGGCGCCTCGCAGCGGCCACTGGGGAGCCATCGGGGAGAGCTAAGTCAATCATGGCTGAAAGCGTAATTAGAGCTGGTTGTCGTGCATGAATAAGACGACAATCCATGGATCGGGCCATCATCACGTAGCCTCAGGTTGACGCTGGGCTGCGAGAGGGACGTGCAAACGAGCCCGTGCTCTTCTTGAAGCGTCGGTTCCTCCATCCCATCCAGGCTCCAGCATCGATCTGTTCACAATAAGAACGGGTCGCGTATCCGTGTGACACCAGCAGCGCCAAGGAAAGCAGCGAACCAAGAAAAACGAAGCCCCCAAGACATACCATACCCCCCCCCCCCCCAGAACGAGAGAGCAAATACAAGAGAAACAGGAGCCTCGGACCAGACCACCGACATTGCAGATGCTAGCTCTCGAATGCAGGCAACGCTGCCTATGGCGTCCGAGATCGCGTCGCGCATCAGAGCGCGATTCACAAGGCGCCGCTGCTCAACCGTCTCGTCGCTGAGGTCCTCGCGGAGCGGCTGTCTCGGAGAGCACGAGTTGCCTTTGCTCTTGGCGCCGAGCCAAAGCAGTCGGGAACTGTCTCTGCTCCTGCACTCGCCACTGACAGCCGCCGGCCAGACGAGCGGTGAATATGGCGGATTTCCGAGCCCGAGCATTGCGAGCGACACCAATGGGGACGCGGGGGGAGAGCAGCAACAGCAACAGCAATATATGAAGGAAGAGGAGATGAATATCAAGAAGAAGGGGAAGAAGAAGCACAGGTTCTCGCATTGGCACGTGCGCAGGGGCAGATTGGCGAGCGGCAGCGCGACGGGCACAGGCAAGGGAATCTCGCACGAATTGGAGGAGCACGACGAGGACGAGGAAGACACGCACGATGATGACCACGACGATAGCCTCGGCGATATCCACGACGACACGATCCACGACGATACGATCCACGACGATAGCCTCGACAATGCCGGAGCGTCTTCACGGCGGCTCTCGGCTGAGCGTGGGCGCGCACGAATGCACATGCAGCCGCTCCAGAGCGCGCGGGGACGATCCATGCCCGCGGGCCCTTTTGACTGGCTGACGGTGCGGCTGCGGCGTCCTGCTACTCCTTGCCCAGCCCAACACGTCGCATTTGCATCCGCTTCCGCTTCCGCTTCCGCATCTGCATCTGCATCTGCATCTGCATCTGCATCTGCATCCCGATCCCCTCGATCCCATCCCCCGCTATCGCCCACGCCAGGCTCGTCCGCTCTTCAGCCGCCCTCGCTGTCGCAGCCGCCTCTGTTACTATTACCTGCCTTGTCCCCGTTACCGCCGAGCGCCAAGAGCCCGGTTTCAGCAGCCCACGACTCTCTTCCGCCGCGACGTCTCTTTGAGAAAATCCAGAACCCGCAGCCTCGCGATACCGGTTTAGGCAGCCCGGGCGCCTACGTGTCGGGCGCCTGTGCCAGCAGCGGCAGCAGCAGTAGCAACAACAGAAGCAGCAGCAGCAGCAGCAGCACCTCAACAAGCGGCGGCGACCACGCTCAAGAAGCCGATTATTCTCTTCGCCCGCATCATGGCCACGAGCTCGACCCGTTGAGCCCTGCTTCGCATCCTGAAGCCGCAGTTGCAGCCGCGCTGTCCAGTTCGCCGACCTCGGACTCACCACGACGGCAAAGTCTTCTCGCAAGCCGCCAGACAGACCTGATCACGAAACTGCTTCGGTCCAATCACCCGGCAGAGTCCCCCGACTCGGAAGCAGCACGACTTTCAATCGACATCAACATGGGTACGCGGAAGATTTGGGTCCGGAGGCCGCAAGCCTCGGCCACCACAATTCTCATCAACGAAGATGATTTGGTCGATGACGTTCGCGACATGATACTTCGTAAATATGCCAACTCGCTCGGCCGCACTTTTGACTCGCCTGACCTTGCCATACGTCTGCTTCCCCGAGATCAGCAAAAAGAACGTACTTTGGGACCCGAGGAGGTCATGGCCCGCACGCTCGATGCTTTCTATCCCGGCGGCCAGAGCATTGACGAGGCACTGGTCATTGATATTCCGCGTCGAGTACCGAAGGCGTCCCCACGCGCACCCGCGATGGTCCAGGGAAACAATGTCTACTGCGTGCCCGACGACGGACGCCCGTCTGAAGCTGGCGAAGGCTACTTTCCCCCTGTAGTGGCTGCGCTTTCGCCCCATCCTACACAGCTTGCGCCCCCTACGATTTCCAACGGGGCGCCGCTGCACTCGATTGCAGTTCTGGGCACTGGTCATATTGCCCCCATCCCTTCTCCTGGCGGTACCAGGGCACGAATGCTTAGAGAGCGTACGGAACGGCCCCGACCAGGACGAACGCATACTGCCTCCCCCACTACTATACTGGCGAATCAAAATCTAGCCACGCAGCCGTCCACGGGCGGCAATCATGGATCGCAGAATGTTGTCCCGCGCGTACCTCACTCGCGCACTCACTCGAATTCCTCCGATCGTCCTGCAGGATTGCCCACCGCCAAATCCTCCATGCCTAAATCCCCGGCTTCAGAGACGACCCCAGCAAAAAAAGTTGCCACTCCCCCCCAACGAACCTTGTCCCCTATAACATCTAATATCCGAGCGAGGAGGTTGAAAAACAACGCCGAATACTCTAACACCCCCTCGGCCAACATGTTGAATGGAAGCGTCCCGCCCATCAACGTCCTCATCGTCGAAGATAACCCCATCAACCTAAAACTGCTGGAGGCATTTGTGAAGAAACTCAAAGTACGCTGGCAGACTGCCATGAATGGCCGCGACGCGGTCGATAAATGGAGGACCGGCGGATTTCATCTCGTCCTCATGGATATTCAACTGCCCGTCATGAATGGTCTAGATGCGACCAGAGAAATCAGACGGCTGGAGAGAGTCAACTCCATTGGTGTGTTTTCATCGACACCAGATAATAATCCTGACGGGAACGACGAGAGTGATTTGAAAGAACAGGATCGGTTACAGAACATGTCGTTGTTCAAGAGCCCTGTCATTATTGTTGCTCTGACGGCTAGTTCCCTCCAGAGTGACAGACACGAAGCATTGGCTGCCGGTTGTAACGATTTCTTGACCAAGGTGTGTTTTTTAAATCCTTCCTGCCTTTACCCTCTCCTAGTTTGTTTCTCTTCTTTCACCACCTTGATAGATACATGAACTTGTTCTGGTGCTGACTGACTCATTCTCTTTGTCTCAGCCCGTTAATTTCGTGTGGCTCGAGCGAAAAGTCATGGAGTGGGGCTGCATGCAAGCCTTGATCGACTTCGATGGCTGGCGTAGTTGGAAAGAAGCCTACTCTCAGCAAAACGAGGAGAGAGAGACAGCCAAGAGGTCCCTGGCGGCTAAAGCGAAGCCGAGAAAAGGCCGGTCAACACTCGGATCCACGGCCTGAGCAACCCACGGCAAAACGCACTCAGTGCTCTCAATCATAAAGCATAAAAGCAACCAAGGGTGATGTATTTGCTTTTGGATACGGACTAGCTTTTTTTTTTTTTTTGCTAGCCACCAAGTTTTGAGGGAAACACAGAATGACTTTCATCTCATGTGATTGACCCTTTCTTCCTGTTTTCGCTCTTGGTGGAGAGAATTCTTTGTATCTTTTTTGGTGGAACGGTTTAAATGTACTGGACTTTGCTGGTTTAACGAGGGCCTTGATGCCTTTATGTGCTGGGAACATCGGGGCGGGGGCTTGGGGATGGCATAGGTGACAGCGGCGGACACGACGAATACCCATGCTTCATGAAACTTGCTCCAACTAGTCTTTATCTAATTGTCATCCTTTGATGAAGAGAGTGCTTTAATTTACATGGCAACACCTCATGCGTCTGCCAGTCAATTTCAAACATGCGATAAAGCTTCCCACGTAACACTTCCGATGATGTCTCCATCCGGCCTTCTTAAGGTGGTAAGGCCGTTTTGCGTTTCCCACCAGACTCCTGATTGTCGCAGTATTCGTTGCAGAGGAAATCTGGACAAATGGCAACACCGTGAAGGCTTATCTTGCTCGTCCTTCTTCCGTTCTTCAAATGCAAATCGATTGAGCCATACCCGGAGATATCCAGATCTGAGTGTTCCTGGCCCATACAAAGTCACCTTGTGCGGGTGGTCTGAATTGGCGGATACGCTCAGGAGTGTTCGTGATATGACACGTCGATCCTGAATCGAGAATGAAGGAAATGTCTCAATGGATAGTCATTTGACGCTCTAACCTAACCTGAAACGATGCACATAGTGTCCTAACTTTCCGGCCTTGAAGCCACATGTCCGCTCGTTTGTCTCGAGAGTCCCGTATTAGTTTTCGGAAAGCAGAGTCGTGCTTCTGTAGACGCTCTAGAGTGTCTGGGTGATTCTGTCTGACCGAAAACCATGACGAAGCTAGATCCTTGTGGATGGACCAACACTGATCGGGCTCATGCGTGCCACTCACACAGACAGGGCACTCATTCGCGAGAGAGTTGATCTTGACTCATGTGACGTCGAATGTCCTTTTCGCAGGCCCCTTGCCTGCTGGCTTCCGCTTGTTCCGTTTCGCTGATGGTGCGCCATCCGGAGCGGAAGAGGCGTCCCTCTTGCTCCCTTGGACAGTAGTATCTGCCGACCCATCGGCGTCACATGAAACATCCTCGGCTGTCGCGAAGGCGGCAGCTTCCTTCCTTCCTTCCTTCCTTCCTGACTGGATGAACCCGATTCATGTGCTCGCGGAAACTGTTGATCATTTGTTTGATGGCCATGTCTGGGGATTTCCGATGGTGACTGAAAGAGCCACACCGTCCCTGCTCCGACCTCAGAATCGCTGCCATAAAGTCTGATGTAATGGAAATCATGTTGGCAACATTGCAGACAGCCCAGAGTTGTTGGTTTGTTGATTTGGTCGTGCGAACTGTTGTTGCAACAGAAAAAGGTGGCCTGTGTCGGCAGTGTAGTATCTGTCCACGGCGTCCGAAGACCAGCGGCCCAGGGCCATGATCTGATCTCGGGTGAGGCCCATCTTGTCGGCATGCTGAGCGGCGCCTCGCCGGAAGCTGTGGCCGGTGATGTGCAAGGATGGGAGGCTGATGGCTGTGAGGCGTTGGCGGAGAGTGGCGACGACGTGGTCGCGCTCGAACCCGCCTCGTGGAAGGGAGAAGAGACGATCAACATCCCACAGCCATCGGCCTCCCATCCATGCACATCACCGGCCACAGCTTCCGGCGAGGTGCCGCTCAACATGCCGACAAGATGGGCCTCACCCGAGATCAGATCATGGCCCTGGGCCGCTGGTCTTCGGACGCCGTGGACAGATACTACACTGCCGACACAGGCCACCTTTTTCTGTTGCAACAACAATTCGCACGACCAAATCAACAAACCAACAACTTTGGGGTGTGAGCTTGGGGCCTTTTCTTTCTCACACGATAGGCCTGCCAACGGCCTGGGGCACTCTCTCACAGTCCCAGGCCAAAGGCACCTCCGGACGCCGCTGGTCGGAAGCTGGTCCTGCGACGAGCCACCACGACTCTCGCAATCAGACCTTCCCCAGCACCCGGCAGGCCCACATGCGGCACCCGCCTGTCCATCTTTTCCTCGACTACATCAAACGGCGATTCCACGACAGAATTGAGACGAACGGCATAGCCGAACGGATCCGACAAGCGTGCACGGCGGTAGCGAACCACCTCCGTCGATGTCAGCGACGACCCCCTTCACCCTGTTCCAAGACCGACCGGCCCCCGATCCCGATGGACTCCCGTCGGACAAGATTCTCGAAAAGGAATGGAAAGAACGGTGGCACAGAGACAGAGCAAAAGCCAGGGCGGAACGCCCCCAACGGTTCATCACAGCCGCTGAACAAAACCCGAGCTTCCACTCTACGGGCAAGATCGTTCGCCTCCACGAATCGTTGATGAAACATGAATCCGCCGCCCTCATTCAGATGCGCACAGAAAAGATAGGCCTTCGCAAATTTGTCCTTTACCGTAAGGTACCAGACGTGGATTCACCCATGTGCGAGTGCTGGGAGAGAACTGATGACCACTACCACGTCATTCTGGACTGCCGGGAAGAGGAAGCATCAGCGGACCCCGCCCAGGACGTCTAGGCGGCTCACGCCGCACGGGGAGGACTGGGTCACTTTTTTCCAAATGCAACATCCAGCGTCTGCCGCGCCGACCACCGGCGACCAGATAAACATCGTGGTGCTATACATCGGGCCGATTTGGTCCGACCGCGGTTCTGATACTTGGATGTTTTTCTGCTCGGCGCGGCAGTCGCTGGATGTTGCATTTGGAAGAAAGGAACCCAATCCTCCCCATGGTACATGCCTCATCAGTCCTGGGCAGGATCCGCTGCGGCTTCTTCTTCCCACCTCTTTTTCAGCGCGGTCGCGAGAGTGAATTGTTGGAGGCGGCCTGTGCGAAGTATCTATTGTACCAGAAGTGGTTCAAGCTTCGGGCTGTCCAGGGCCGTCCTTAGGTCGCGGCAGTCGTGGAGGGGTGCGCAGTTGCGCAAATGTCGGGCAGTCCAGAATGACGTGGTAGTGGTCATCAGTTCTCTCCCAGCACTCGCACATGGGTGAATCCACGTCTGGTACCTTACGGTAGAGGACAAATTTGCGAAGGCCTATCCTTTCTGTGCGCATCTGAATGAGGGCGGCAAATTCATGTTTCATCAACGATTCGTGGAGGTGAACGATCTTGCCCGTAGAGTGGAAGCTCGGGTTTTGTTCAGCGGCTGTGATGAACCGTTGGGGGCGTTCCGCCCTGGCTTTTGCTCTGTTTCTGCACGCTTGTCGGATCCGTTCGGCTATGCCGTTCGTCTCAATTCTGTTGTGGAATCGCCGTTTGATGTAGTCCAGGAAAAGGTCGACAGGCGGGACAGCAGACTCCGTTTCGACGATGGTGCCGGGTGTGGCTTTATATGCTCCGGTCACGACGCGCAGGCACTTTGTTTGTTCTTTCATGAAAGCTTTCGCTACTCCCCTTGATGTGTGCACGTGACTCCACTCCCCGCCTTGTGTCCGGAACGGAAGGAAGTGGGGCCGACGCGCCGAAAAAAACCAAAGCCCCTCAAGCATCCATCAAACTGCCTCTCTTCATGAACATACGCGACAAAAAGATCACACAATCTCTCATAAAACCGCCAGTTCATACTGCAAAGTCCAATAACAAGCTTTGATTAGAACTGAGTGGACTGCATATCACACATTATGCCTCCCAGGATCAGCGGCTCATGTACCGCTCTGGCGGCTGACCTGGCTCTACCTCAGTCAGCCAGGTCAGCAGCACCATTCGCGCGCAGCTTTTCCACAACACAATACCGCGAAAAGATGTCGCAAGCACGCCGGAGAATGTACAAGTGGATTGAATCACGAGAGGGCCGAGAGCTTGCTGAAGGTGGCCGAGGTCCCCGATATCTAGGCCCCCTTGAGGACCAGCCGTTCCCTCAGAACCCTCTTTTCAGAAGCCAGCCTGTACTGGATGAGCGAACAAAGGAATTAATCTGGGAAAAAGTGATGAAGGGAGGCGACGCACTCAAGGCTGTCTCGGCGGAGATGGGTGTGGATGTACGCCGTATCGCTGCTGTGGTGAGGCTAAAGCAGCTGGAAAAGCAATGGGTGCAAGATGTGAGTTGACCCCCCCCCCTTTTTTTTTTTTCCTACATCGTGCTTTTAAGCCCATGAGGTACATTGCCCCCCCTGCATTACATGATGAGACAAACATAAATTTTCGATTAGTCTTGAAGACATACCCGTGGTTAATATTTATTTTCTCTGATAACTTGCTATTCCCTACCCTTCCATGTCATACGTTGCTGGCGGGCAAGAACCGGAAAGTGAACTTCATGCTAACACAATTCGGGAAACATCAGGGCAAAAAACTAGCCACACCATACGCAAAAGCCGTCATGAACATGCTCCCCAAAACATCCTTCCGAGAGGGCGAGGAGAACGTACCCCACGAACCCATCAACGAACTCCACGTCCACAAATGGACACTCCAGCAATTATTTCTGCCCGTGGGAGAATCACGACACTTCACGCGTGAGGACGCCGCCCAAGCTTTCAACGAACGCATGCTTTCCGTCGATGCCCGCTCCCCACAACGCTTTCTCATCAACCTAGAAAAAGACCTCATGAAAGGTGTATCCAAGAAGGAGAGCCAGCAGAAATTCCTAACGCGCGTACAAACGGAGGAGAGGCAATTCGCAGAGAAGCTGGCCAAGGAAAAGGAAAAGGAGGAACAGATGACGACGCGCGTGTTTACGGATCGGTATGAGTTCCGCTTCAGGGAGATTTCTGTGGATGATGTTGGGAGCGATGGGCGGTCACACAAGGGCACTGGATGGAGGTATGGTGCTCCGCATGATGATCGTAAGCGCGGTGTGATCAAGATTCCTACTTCTGTTCCTTGAGTGAGCGACTTGCCGTGGAGGAAGTCGTGTATTTTTAATCTTGTATTGTATGGTATGGTGGGCATTTGCTTCTGGGGAGAGCGGGGGACAAGATGCCGAGGCTTTAGATAGCTGAGACGTGCTGGCTGCGTGCCATGATTATCCAACTAACTAATGTGATGATACTGCACGTTGCGTAGCGCACGTGTCGATGCAGGAATTATACTACCCATGACTGCAATTTTTTACTCTGGCTTTTGGCTGTGTGCTTTATACCTCGTTTCTTCCTTTCCTCTTATTATGTTGTCCTTCCTCTTGTTGTACTCGTGTCGTCATTGCGTCGCGTCGTCGTGTCGCGATCTTGTCGTGCAGTGATCTTATCTTGTCGCGATCTCGTCGTATTAAGCTTTTGTTGTCTCGTCGTGCCGTCTCATTATATTGCCATGAGGCTTGCTCCCTCTCAACAGCTCACGGGCCACGGCCTCGAATGGTCGCCTCAGACACGGGAAATGCGTCTACGACTCCGACGAGTGCCGTGACGTAACGGCCACGCTGTTTCCATCACTATCATCCGCGTCATCATTGCCGCTGTCCCCATTTCCATTAACCTCGTGCTTGCTGTCGCCGCCATTACCATTAAGATAAGGCACGCCTGCACCGTCGCCGTCCTCAGTAGGAGACGGAGGCACCTCCACGATGAAATTCGTGCGTATCTGCTCAATGTCGTCTTGTGATAGCTTGCAGTGCGTCCGGACATACTCTTCCACGCCGCCGTATTCTTCTCGTATGATTTGCAGGGTGGCGAGCATGCTCTCTGGTCTGGGCGCCGGGTTAATTGGTGAAAGAGGGAGGGATACGGACATCGAAGACGGAAAAGATGGATGTGCACAAGAGAATCGAAGCAGAACAGAAAAAAAAAGTGAGCCAGACAAATTATCTTCAAGGAATCCACTGCCTACCTCGAGCTCAGCATTCGTATCGCGCCCGACTCATCAGCCACCGCCGACTGCGTAGCTAGCAGCTCCATAATCATGGCGGGCTTCAACGGCGCGAGCCCCTCCTCCGACAGCCCGTATTCCCACGCAATCGTCTCGTCATCCACACCACATAGCGCAAGCACAATCGCAGCCAGCAGCCCCGTCCTGTCCTTGCCGGCTGTACAATACACCAAGCACGGCGAGGGATTCTCCTGCGCTAGATGCCGCAAGATCGGGGCAAAGGCTCGTTCGGCTCCCGCGCGGAGAATGCCCCTGTAGGCGGACACGAAGCCAGCAATGGTGTCAGCGGCGCCGTAATCCAGATATCGGATGGCGACGGCCTGGGGAGTGTAGTCGATGAGTAGAAAGACGGGGACGTGATGACGGAGAAGAGCCGGCGGTGCGGAGGTGTAGATCTCGGCGAGGAAGTGCCCGCCCTGACGATCGATCTCGACCTCGGACCGGAGATCAAAGACGTGCGCGATGGAGAGCGCGAGGAGAGAGGGCACCGCTGAGGTGGACGGGGCTGCGGCGCGGTAGAGCAGACCGGCTCGTGTCTGGAGACGGCTTGACGATGGGGATGAGGCTGGATGTGATGGTGGGATGGGCACGTTCCCCGAGTCACGGAGGTTAGGGAGGACCAGTCGGTGAGGCGCGACGTGCGACATGTTTTTTTTTTCGACTTTTTTTTCTTTTTTCGTTTGTACCTTTATTCCTCTTTCTCACAAATTTGGCACTCTGTCGTTTCGTTTCACCGGGAATATGGGAAGAACAATGTTTCACGGCTCGTATGAATGATGGCGAACGAAAGAAAAACCGACACGTGAATATGCACATTCTGCTTTTGCGTCTGCTTGGGCCGAGAGCGCCTGCCTATTGGTCTTGGTAGCCATCATGCATGAGCCTGAGCGTCATATGTAACTACCAGCCCTAGGTATATGTGTATCCTTTTCTCCCTCCCCTTCCGTCGCTTTATACTACATATATATGTACTCTAATTAGGTGACTCATACAGACAAAGTGCGTGGTACAATCGAGTTTAATTCCATGATATTTCCCACTGCGACGGACCCCGCGCGCCGTCCATGTCGCCCTCCTTCAACAGCAACTTCGCGCTCCAACCGAAACTCTCGTCTACCGGTTCGCACAGATATCACATAGGGATACATCTCAGGCCTGCGACACGACTTGCCGAAGCTTGCTCTGCAGATCCGGGTCAAACCAGGCGTCAAGTGCACTGAGGATGAGAGAAGAGCCACCGCAGTGGTTGACCTGCTCATGCGCGGCGCTGTCGCTATCTTCATCCTCAGCTCGCTCCATCAGGTGACGCCGTGGACCGTGACCGAGCTTATCGAGCTTCACCCCCGGCGTCGTACCAGCGCAGTTGTCCTCCGCGCGGCCGCCGCGCACGAGGCAGATTTCCTTATTTCGACATGCGGTGCCGCAATATTTGGGCTCGGTGCCCGTGACCTTGTTCTTCCAGTACACCTGAAAGAGCTTGGGGTGTTTCTCCCACTCCTCGGTCAGCTTGTGCCAGCGCTCGGCCGAGATGGGCACTGTGTTCTTTTCACTGCCGGGCTCGGGCTTGAAGGCGCCGGGGAAGATCGACTTAATGTTGTAGAAACTCGTCCACGTCGGATCAACCTGGTACCTAGCGTCGGTCATGTAGGTAATGTAGGTCGTCGCATCCAGCACGTTGTGGCTAACCTCGCCGACCTCGTACACCCTGAAGGCGGGATATCCGTTGGACGGGGTGATGGACGGTGCAATGAAGGATATGACCGACGCGTTTCCTGCGGTCTGCCCCTGGCCGTCCTTGTAGGAGATTTGATACTGGTCCAGGTGCGTGTGGCCAAAGAACATGGCTGAAATTGTGTCGCTGAAGCGCGACGTGATTTGGTTGAACATGTTGGAGCTGTGTTTGATGACGTCTACGTCTCCCATGGGCATGTGTCCGATGATCCAGACCTTTTCGCCCATCTGCTCCGCCGCTGCTAGTTCCTGGACCAGCCATTCCAGCTGGCCGTCTGGGTCTGTGTTTATCGGCTCCATGTACAGCCAGAGATTCAGGTAATAGTACAGATTGGTGTTGATGCCAATGACGCGGATTCCTCTCTCTGCGTCCCGATATGAGTAGCGTCCGCGATAGTGATTGCTTTCGACTTGGCCGACCTGCGTGCCCTGCCAGAGCGAGGAGAGTAAGTCGTAGAGCCATGTTATCTCAAACCTTTTACTGGTCTTGCCGGCTGCCGGGAACGAGTTGGTGGGTGAAGAATCGTGGTTGCCGACGGCTGGGTAGAAGTGCGGGAAGAAATTTTTCATTCTGTCATATGCTTCATGGACTAGGAGATAAAAAAGTTGTTAGCTTCGCTTGAACAATCTAGTTGACCAGTTCTTGTCGTCTGTCTTTCTCCTGGTTGTTTCTTTCAAGTTTCATCTTCTACTTCTGACTGCAAAAGAGAAAGACAGGAAGAACACTCACGAGTCTTTGTGTTGGTCTCTGGCGATGTATTCCAGACTTCTCGATCCACGATATCCCCAGTGAAGATGGCATAGTTCGCATCGCCGGCCAGCTTTTTGGTTGCGCGGTACATACTATCCTCCAGGCCGTACGGAGTGTCACATTTCTTTGGATATCCAAACGGACCGGCTGGGGTTTTTACATTATCGGTCATATTTCTAATTTGCAGAAAGTAAAACATTCGTCAGCCATTCATATCGCTCTCATGTTTATTAAGTTGCTGCAAGACAGCATACAGAAGGGGGGAGAGCCTACCTGCAGCATAAAAAGGGATTCTCGCATTGACCCATCGCACCAATCTTATAGAGAGGATCAATGTGAAGATCGGAGAAGTGAATCACCTTATACGAGCCTTCACCGTCACTCGATTTGGGCTTGGGGAGCTTCTTTGGTGGTGGCGGCAGATCCATTTTACTCTCGACGGTAGCCGCTTTGCATACTTGGAGGAAGTTATTGCAGAGTAACGTCGCCGCGGTCGATTTTTCCACGTCTTGGATGCTGCGGAGGACCTCGGCCAAGATAGGGCCGTGTTGTGCTACGCCTTCAACGCATACATTTTTGAGTTCATGCTATTATTAAGAAACATGGTTGTTAGTAGACTAGTAGTCAGTCAGAATTCAAGTCCATCTTGCTCAAAGAAGCAATCCATGGGACCTGGAACTTCCTCCGACAAAAACTGCATCTCGTACAACCGGGCGGCGTGTATCTATCTCAATGCAGAAGTACTCACATTGAGGAGAGGCCGAATAATACTGCACAGTTCTTTGCCGGATGCGACGAATCCTATGTCCGTCCTGGAGAATTTTTTCAACTTCTTTATAAGCGACTGCACTACGTGTCAGCGGCATGTATGTCAGGAAAGAGGCGAAATGGGCTGAGCCTTGTGCGAATCGAAGCACAGTTCAGAATCTCACCTGGCAATGGAAGCAGGATAATCTCTCGGGGCTCATCGGAAAGCCGCCCGCAAACACAGTAAGCTCGTTGATGACATCTGGAGACGATTCCTTAAGGCGAGCCTTTGCATCTTCCAGTGCTTTCGTATCCTTCTCCGGAGACGCTATGGCCGTGAGAGCAAAGCCCAATGAGAGCAGCACCCTGAAGAGCAGCATGATTACGCTGTCTTGTTACTTTTGCGGAATGATTAATACTCGAGTAGTGAAAACCTCTCTTTCATACCATTCAAAGAGGGAAAAGGAACATGTAGGCATGTGGGTTGGGTTGGTGGGAGGTGGTGCTTCATGAAAAAATGACATTGCTTATACTTGCTTAACTAATGGGACTTTCTGCGAGAAAGAGACACGTAACGCGAAAAAAATAAAAACAACAAACAACAAACAACAACAATCACGCGACCGCTTGATTGTTTTAGTAGATTTATACTTTCGGTCCGCCCAAGCCACCATGGTGGTTTTGAACGAACCAGCAGTGAACACGCTTGCGTGCCTGAGCTACTCAGTTAGACACCACGACACCCTAAGGAGATGATGAATAATACTAGATGCAGACGGTTGCCAGAGAATGCAGAGGAACTGGGCCACCCTCTTATAACGTATCATGCCCTGGTAGCTTAGGTATCTTTGACGCTACCGTGGAGGGGCGGGTAGGACACATTCTTCCGAGATGTCTATTCGTCAGCGCCAATAATCTCAGCGAGAATAGCATACAGTGTGCACTGAGGTTGTCGAGTTCCTGGGAGTGAAGTTGCAGAGGCTGTCGGAGAAACACGAGGTGGCGCGTCGAGCGACGAGATGCGACAAATTGCAACTTACAACAGTGATCACGATTCACGGCATACATGATATCAGCCTACGGACAATTTGAACGCCTCAACTCACGCTAAACCAAGATGAAAAAGAATTCTTGAGCTTTGGATCTAAGCATGTATGTACAATTATGTACTGCAATCTACTACCGCCTTCCACGGACCACCACCCATCTCGCGACTTCAGTCTTCAAGTGGACTAGGTATAGTGCATGGCCTCGTCGTCGAAGCAACTCCGCACGACACCCCCAAGCGCGCATCTGTCTTCCTTCAACAATCACACCTCGACGACACATACTCCCGCGCATACTCCTGAAGTGAAACACCCGAAGCATGATCCCCAACCGCAAGGAACAACTGTCCCTCAAACGGATCCAGGTACAAGTCATTTTGCACATCGTCCTCCCCATCGCCAAGAACCCGTAGAGGCACAAGTCTCGCCTCCTTGAGCTGCAACTCCTCCGGGCTCGGCCTTGTAAACTCCTTCCGCTGGGCGGTAAAATTCAGCACAACGAGAATCTTGTCCCCCCCCGGCGCAAGCTCCTTGACAAATATGAACAAGTCTGGATCCGCCGGTCGGAGGTCACGGAAATCGCCGTACACGAGCAAATCGTGGTGCTGCTTTCTGAACCGAATCATGGCACGCCAGAACCCAAGCACAGAAGTCGGGTCCTCGAGCTGCGAGGCCACGTTGATCTGGTCTGCTAGCGGATGCGACTTCATCCAGGGCTCCTGGACCTCCTGGCCTCGTTTCTCAGCGGCCTCAGAAAAGCCGCCGTGCTTGGCTTGGCCGTTCCACGCCATGGGGATGCGGGAATGGTCGCGCGCCAGGTGCGCTAGCGCTGTGAAACCCTCGTCGAGTTCCCGTTTGTTGTCTGCGCCATGGAGCTCCTTGAGCATATCCATAAAGAGAATGCTGTCCAGGTCACGGTAGTTTTCTAGGGGGTACAGCTCCTTGGGTGCGTTGACGCAGCCGATTTCCTGGCCTTGATAGACATACTGCGTTCCGGAGAGGCATCCCTGCATGAGGGCGAGCATTTTGGCGCTTTTGACGCGCAGCTCGGGCGAGTCGTCGGCGAAGCGGCTTACTGAGCGGGCTTGGTCGTGGTTTTCCAGGAAGACGGTGGTCCAGCCGTCGGTGTTGAAGATGACGGCCTGTATCCGGGAAATGGCCGCCTTGAACTCGGGCAGGGTGAAGTTTTTCAGGCCCGTTTCGTACTTGTGCGTCTTGCCGAAGCCGCAGTCGACGACGTCGAACTGGAAGACCATGTCGAGTTGCTTGGCTTGGGCACTTACGTATTTGAGTACTTTGGCCGTGTCGGGCGTAAAGGGGAGCTCGCCAACTGATATGGCGCCGTATTTGGATAGGATTTGATTCATCTCGCCGAGAATCTCGTGCATTCGGGGCCCATTCGTGTACACAGTGCCACCCGGCTGGAAGGAAGCCTTGGGATCAGTGATGGGTGCGTCAGGCAGTCCAACTGGTTTGCTGTACATGTTGACCGTGTCGATGCGGAAGCCGTCCACGCCGCGCTGGAGCCAGAACTCCATGGCTGAGGCGTAGAGCGCCTTGCGTGCTTCTTCGTTGTCAAAGTTCATGTCGGGCTGTTCGATGGCGAACAGGTGAAGATAGTACTCTTCCGTTCGCTCATCCCACTCCCAGACGCTGCCGCCGCCGAAATTGGATCGCCAGTTGTTGGGGGGCAGTCTTTCTCCGGTGGAAGAATACTTGGCCGGTCGCCAGATGTACCAATCTCTCTTGGAGTTGTCCTTACTGGAACGCGACTCCTTGAACCAGGCGTGTTGATCTGAGGTGTGGTTGATGACGAGGTCGAGCATGATGCGCATTCCGCGTGCGTGAGTCTCCTTGATCAACACTTCCATGTCCCGGACGGTGCCATAAGGTCTGTAAACATCCTCATAGTTGGAAATGTCGTAGCCCATGTCGATTTGGGGGCTGTCGTACATGGGACAGATCCAAACGACATTGATGCCCAAAGAGGCCAGGTAGTCCAGCTTGGATGTGATGCCCGGCAAGTCGCCGATTCCATCGCCATTGGAGTCACAGAACGAGGCTGGGTAGATCTGGTAAATTACAGCCTCTTTCCACCACTTCTTGTCTCGAGAAGGGACAGTCATGATGAATGCGCAGGGCGGACAAGCGGGGTGCGTTTCGAACGTGCCTCTTTTTTGTTTCGACAGAAACGAAGCGCTGCCAGCTGGGAAACTTTCTCCTAAACCATGAGAGATGAAGAATTGATAGACGAGCAAAGCAAGAGAGAAGGAAGGGTAAGGCCACCTGTACTAGGCACACGAGGATACCTTTGTTGAGATGAGATCACGAAATTTGTTAGGCAACTTCTAGACTCGAGGTGAGAACTTTGGCAGTAGCAGAGTGGATCGGGAACTGTGTACGAGGTACATAAACTAATAGTCGAACCATTGAGCGATAGATCATTGCCTTAAAGGCTTATCAGGATTCATTCGGACGTATCAGCTTCATGATCGTCGTTACTGCGTGACTAGGTATGTATGTACTCGATTTTGAGACGACTGGACTGATGACTCGCGTAGTGCCATTTCCAACCTGGATAGTGATGATCCAAGAAGGGGTTCCACGGATCACAGCAGTTTTGATCGGGAACAGCTGGAGTTCTCCATACCTACTCGGAGTACTAACTCCGTTCAAACGACAGAATCTGGGGAAGAGGGGATACGTATGTACCACGGCTTTTCCCCGCACGACGAGTTAGGCTCTGTGTGGGAACTTCAAGGAAGTCATCGTCGGGCCGACCGGCGACGTGGAATGCGGGGAACGTGGTAACTACATATCCCCAGATCAAGTGGAAGCTGTCTGTCTGTTTTGGGCTCTGCGACTTGTGAGATCATTATGCATTGTCGAGTTCGGAAAGAGACGAGATGGTCATGAGACAATGGTCGAGAAAGATGGTCACGAGGAGGTGAAAACGCACAAGCTGATACATACCTCTTAGGTACATATACGTACATACATACGGATACTCCGTACGTAATTTGTAAAACACAAATTCGTGCGCACGGGGGTTGCGGGCCGTCGGCTTGGGCGCGAGCCAGGGCCCAGGATTGGAAAGCCGAGCCGCAATTGGGAGATTGCTTTCGGCGGGGTATAATTTTCATTGGTTCTCTGTTGGCCCGACGGGAAACGCCCGATCTTCATTGGACCGTTCGCAGCATCTTCCCTCTTTTGAAGAAAACTCGACTCGCTGACGATGTGGCCACCTGCAAACCATCCAACACCACCATCCCTAGACTCCCCAGACTCTTCCCTAGACGCCGCACGTTTGGGTGCGAGCTCTAATTCAAAATGCGACTCGTCGGCACACCCTCCATCGGATGAACGTGTACCTAGTACAGAGTACTCCATAAGCAGCCGCACGGCGGCGGCGGCACGGGCAAACATCAGCACAAACGACTTCAGTCTCAAGTTTCAACTGACGGCAAGCCACATGAGCCCTGTGTGAACAACTTCTCGCCAGGGCATCCGGAAGAATGATCCAGGGATGAACCTGGTACATACTCCGTACTGGCCGCTGCTTTCTCTCTTAGTCACACGCGTTCTCGTGCCGCAATTCCACGTCGAAGTCTACTCTCGGAACCCAAATCTGCACCTGTGACGAGTCTTCCGGAGGCAATGTCTTCGATAGACCAGATGGACATGATTTCCGCTTCTTGTCTCAATGAGTGAGAGGATGCATGCGTTGTCATGAAGACGGCACAGGCATGACGTCGATTGCCCACGCCGCATAGCGAACAAAAACGCATGTCAGTGACAAACCCCTGCAAGACCAGGGTGCTTTCCCTTGGCCAAAATTGTACCCAATCAAACCCTGAGGAACACACAAGATGAAGAGTCGGAGACTGACATGGGTGGCCCATTCATTGCTGCTGATGCAACCAGACACAATTGCCAGACACAATTGCTGGTGGCTTCTCGCTCCGTTCCGAGTCCCGACCCATCGAAGCCCGAGTTAACCTCATTCGGACTCGGCGAAGCCTCAACCCTTTCATGAGATCGATCGTGACAACGCCAAAGAATCTCGTCGGTCCGACACGTCACGGGGTTCACGGCGCATCATCCGGACTCGGCATCATTTCAATTGGGGGAATGAGACATCAAGCCACGGTGAGCCATCTGGCAGACTGCTTGCAAGTTGCAACTGCAACGGCTCCTGCATCGGCTCTTTGGAAGAAAGGCCCACTGAAAAGAGCTGAAACCCCAGAAAAAAGGGAGGAAAGGGGGAGAAAACCTGGGGCTCCCGGTCCTTGGCTGCAACTCAAGCCCTGACCCAAGTACCATCCCGGTTCTCGGATGGAGCCTTGGCGCCGGCTTCTGCTTGTTCCTCCCGGATTTTCATTCAGGTCTAGCCAAGAATTAGACATACTTTGGGAGACCTTCTCGAACAGACGCCGTCGAGATCACGCGCATTCGTCGCACACGGCGTCCTCGCGACAGATTTGCCTGTTTCGTGAAACATTTACCAAGAACTGACGATGATGGCGAAGGGGCTATTGGCCAATTGTCAATGTGGAGACGCGCTCCAACGCATTGACTCGGACGACCAGGTATTTGTATTTTTGTACATACATACCAACAAACGCCCGTCCACCAATCTCGAGACGCGGATGGAATTGTTCATGGTTTAGCTCGACGAAAAGATGCAAAGGGACGGCAACGAATAGGTTGAACTCGCAATCGAGTGACTTGCAAATGTTGCAAAGCCATGCCGCCGAATGGCGTGTTCGCAATCGCGATTCGCCACAAGTGTCAAGTTGCGGCTTTGCGCAGCCGTCGCCGCTGCTTCCCGTCGTCTTGTCAAGCTTCGTTGCAAAAACCCTGGGACGTGAGGCGTGCCGCGTGATAAGCCAAGGCGCAAAGGCGCCGTCTCCGCACCATCGTCTCCACATCTCGTCTCACGCGTTGGTAAGATGCGCAAGCATACCTAATTATGGGGTAAATTGGTGGCTAGAGCATTGGCTGGGGGCTGCATGGTTTTTTTTTCTTTCGCTAGTGGGAACAAGCAGCTTCTCCCGTTTTTCTGGCGGTCTCGGCCGCTGTTCAGGTTGCTTCCGTACAATACCAGATCCGGTCATCTGCTGTTTGACGAATTTGGCTTTTCCATCCCTTCACAGTCTCGTCGACTATAAAGACTACCCGGCCCGTCTCCGATCGATCAAGATGGCACATATCGCTTATTGGCACTGGGCATCATAACTACTTTCACTACGGAGCACCGCCTCCTTTGTCGTCTGGGGTCGCAATTCCGGGGACTGTGTCCGCTTGATCCGAGCCTCTTCTTGACCTCTCAAAATCCCCGTCCTTGTCCAGCAACATCCGGAGACATCTACAAAGGTGCGAATGCTGTGGCTTAGATCGAAACAGAGGGGCGAGTTCGAAAATTAAAGGAAACAGCAACAAAGCAACAGCAAAATGTCGTTGGCCAACCCTCGCCGGATCTCTGTCGACTGTGGCAACATGGACTCGAATCTCGCTCAAGAGGCCGCGGCTGCCACCCAGGCCGAGCACACCATGGGCCTTGTCAAGTCCTTCAAACTCTACAAGAAGGCCTGTCTTTGGTCCATCTTCCTTTCGACATGTCTTGTCATGGAGGGATTCGACTTGGTTCTCTTGAGCACCCTTTTCGCGTATCCTCCCTTCCAGAAAAAATTTGGTGTTCAGCAGCCTGATGGCAGCTACGAGCTCACGGCTGCTTGGCAATCCGGCTTGAACAACGCGACACTTGCCGGCCAGATCTTGGGTCTCTTCGTGGTCGGATACATTGCCGATCGGTTCGGGTATCGCAAGACGCTCATTGGCGCCCTGACTGGCTGCATAGGCTTTATTTTCATTCCCTTCTTCGCCGAGAGTCTCCCGCAATTGCTCGCCGGGCAGATTCTTCTTGGTTTGCCTTGGGGCGTTTTCCAGACTCTGACGACCACATACGCCTCCGAAGTTTGTCCCACACACCTCCGAGCCTACCTTACCACCTATGTCAACCTCTGCTGGGTCATGGGCCAGCTCATTGCCTCTGGCGTCTCCCGAGCCATGTTGACGCGCACCGACCAGTGGGGCTACAAGATTCCGTTTGCTCTGCAGTGGACATGGCCCGTTCCGCTCATCATCGGCATCTACCTTGCTCCCGAGTCCCCCTGGTGGCTTGTCCGCCGTGGCCGCATCGAAGACGCCAAGAAGTCTCTGGAACGCTTGACGACGCGTAACACTGGTGCTGACTTCCGACCGGACGAGACCATCTCCATGATGGTGCACACGAACGAGCTCGAAAAGGAGCTTACCGCGGGTACCTCGTACCGAGATCTTTTCCGGGGGAGTGTCAACACCCGCCGGACGGAAATCGTGTGCATGACTTGGATGATTCAGACTATGTGTGGCGCTAGCTTCATGGGCTACTCGACCATGTTCTATCAACAAGCTGGTATGGCTGTGGAGAACTCCTTTGACATGTCACTTGCACAGTATGCTCTTGGCGCCGTCGGCACCATCTCTTCATGGTTCCTCATGGGCCGATTCGGCCGCCGAACCTTGTATCTGGGCGGTCAGACATTAATGTGCATCCTGCTCCTGACCATCGGCTGCACTGCCTTTGCTGGCCGATCCAACACGGGCGCTCAATGGGCCATTGGCTCTATGCTCCTAGTCTACACTTTCACATACGATGCTACCGTAGGACCCGTCTGCTATTCCCTCGTTTCCGAGCTAACCTCCACCCGTCTCCGAACCAAGTCCGTCGTTCTTGCGCGCAGTGCCTTCAACGCTGTGGGCATCATCACCAACACCATCACCCCGCGCATGCTCAACCCGACTGCCTGGAACTGGGGCGCCAAATCTGGCTTCTTCTGGGCCGGCACCTGCTTCCTGTGTGCGGTGTGGACCTATCTCCGCCTGCCGGAACCCAAGGGCCGAACCTACGGCGAGCTCGATATCTTGTTCGAGCACAAGATCAGCGCTCGCAAGTTCCAGACCACAGCCGTGGATCGCCTCGGTGCACAGCCCGACCATGTTTCTGAGAAGGAGAAGTTTAATGAGCACGTCATGGTCGAGCGAGTCGATAGCAAATGACGCAATGCTTCGTGTACTATACTGTAACTTTGTTGGGGGAGGGCCCAGGGGTTGAAGCTGGCGTTGCATTGAAACTGGGGACGGCATTTGCTCCCCAAATGATCACAGGGCGTTTTTTTTTTCTGTTTAGGTATGCATGATGACATGCTGTGATGTATATGAGCTTGTGAATTTCTGGTCTTTTCAAAGCGTTTTTCTTTTTATTATTTATTAACGGCAAGCGATCTGTCGCTTCTCGATTTATGGGCCACAACAAAGTTTTGGGTGGGGGTTGACCTTTGGATTTTGGGGTCGGAGGAAACATGCCGATTGGCAGAGGAATTCTTGGGGTTTGGTAGCGGGTGTCAGTCAATTGATTGTTGAATTTCAAGATTGAGTGCCTCGCGTGGCGTGCGATTGTCTGATCTGGTGTGGGTTTGAGCATGATAACGACGTGTTTGGGTGTGACTGTGGCGCCGATGGGTAGGCTTCCTTCCCCCGCGTTGGGAAGTGATATGGTCCCCTACATCTGGGGTGTTGCGTCCGGGAGTGTTGTACAGAGTAGTAGGGTGTACTCCGTATGTGGTGTTGCGTTACAGCATGGGGACTGTTCCATCACGGGATGTTGAAGTAGCGTTTCATTGAACATTCCACATGCGGATCCAGTCTGGGGGACAAAGGCTTTTGTGACTCTTGAGTCTATGCGGAGTACATTACTCCTTATTTTTTTTTACTCGTACGAATAAATCAGGACATTACCCACTCAATGCTCCAAGCAGTAAGTTTGACCCAGAAGCGCGCGTCCAAAATCACAATCTGTTCCAAAATTCCCCCAACTCCCTTTTGTCTAATACTAACTTCTATCATACAAACGGCGCGACCCACGAACGAACCACCCAGTAAAAAAACCGAATACATTACGGAGACATACATAACAACCATGACAAAAAGAGACCACCCGATGAAGTACAAAAATGGAAAAGAAAAGGAGAGACGCCCCGAAAAAAAAAAAAAAAAAAAAAAAAAGCTTGCTATGTAATATATCAAACACCATGTCACAGCCCACGACCATTCAAATGTCCCACGTAACTCGTTACATTGCCCCTCCGCGTCTCCGCGCCCGCACCCACATCTCCGACTGAAGAAATACTCCGCAATTGATCGACTTCCACGGCCTCGTTGGATCCACGACCGAAAAATCAAATCGTCTCAAAAGCTGAAGAACGCATTAGCACGGGGTTATTTTTCACATCCACATCAAACCTTCCGTTCCTCCGAAATGTCCTCCAAAAAAAAAAAAGGGGGGGGGGGGGGGGGGGGGGCCACGACGAAGCAAGAAACAGCAAGCAATGAACGAACTCGGAACAGAACAAGGAGAGCACACAACGAGGGGGGGCAAAAACAAAAACATCATACCTCCACAATTGTCTTACTCATCTCAATATGCGCGACATTCCTCCCCAAACAAGCCCATTTCCCAGCACTAAATAGCACATCCCACACAGCATCCATCTCGGCCCTCTTCTCTGGCCCAACCTCGAGCCATCTCTCTGGGCGGAACTCATCGGCATCGTTCCCCCATAGAGCCTGGGAGCGGAAAACGCCCCAGAGGCAGAGGGAGATTCTTGTGCCGGGCGGGAAGGCGATGCCGTTCCAGTTGTCGCCGTCGGGGGGTACTTGTTTGGACATGGGGCTTGCGGCGGGGGGGTGCATGCGGAGGCCTTCCTTGATGACGGCTTGGAGGTAGGGCATTGTGCGGAGGTGAGCGTAGGGGGTGATGGGGGGGAGTGGGAGGGAGGACGAGGAGGAGGAGTAGGACTGGATTTCGTGTTGGAGGGAGGAGAGGACGCGGGGGTTGGTCATGATGTAGAGCATGGTGGAGCGGATGGCTGTGGCGGTTGTGTCGGAGCCGGCGATGCTATGTGGTGTGTTAGTGTTTTCTTGCTATGTAATTGTCTTTTTTCTCTGCTTTCTTCATGCTGGTTCCTCTTTCTTGTTTTCCTGGGTGGGGGGGGGGGGATTTTTGAAGAGGTGTCCCTCTTGGAGGATATGTACTCGGGGAAGCACCAGGTTCGCAAAGGTGCAAGCATGCAAAAAATGTCACATCACACAAGAATCAACGTACATGGAAGCGGCTATCTCACACTCAGCTTGCTCCTGCGTCAGGCCCCGAGCCACAAAAGACCCAAGCATATCTCTGCTCGTCTTCTTTTCGTCTCCGTACCGCTCAGACACGACTCTCTTGGCGATTCTGCGGAGCGCTTTGGTCAGCTTTCTCGGGACCTTATCTTCAAACCAGAGGATTAAAAAAGGGGGAAAGGGGGGAGCGCGAGAGGCCTCTGTGCAAAACTCACCCCATGATGCGTCCCACACCGAGCACATCATGCTCACTGGGAATGAGCGGTCGAAAAAACGGCATCCCCAACAGGGGAATCATCCACGGCAGCACCGTCGACACAATCAGCGTGGGCACGAACCGCTCCATGGCGCCCAGGAAGCCATTCACGTCTGCATCCGACGTCAGGTCCCCAAAGGTCTCTCCAAAGATGAGATCCGTCACCACATCTACGGCTAGGTACTGCACCTTGCGCGCAAAGTCGAAAATTCTGTTCTCCTTGGCATATGAATCGAGGAGACCGAGGAGGTTGAGAACACCGGTGTCGATTTTTTGTTCGAGGTCGTCGACGTCTTTGCCGGAGTACTGGG
The DNA here is from genome assembly GCA_018360055.1 of Claviceps monticola. Taxonomy (NCBI): domain Eukaryota; kingdom Fungi; phylum Ascomycota; class Sordariomycetes; order Hypocreales; family Clavicipitaceae; genus Claviceps; species Claviceps monticola. The sequence continues at coordinate 39,857 of SRPP01000160.1, forward strand.
CTTTTTTGTCAGCAGCACACTTCAACGTGAAGGGGGGTGGTCAAACAGGGAAAAGGGAGGAGCGACCAAAGACAAGGTAATAAAAAGGGGGAGTATGAGGAGGAGGAAACAATGGACATACACCAGCGGCCATTCTGGACCGCATAATAGCATGAGTAGCATCGTCGCGCATGGAGACAATGTTGTTCTTGTGCGGCTCAAAGCGCATGCCGTTGTACCATGACGAGCGGGTGTACTGTGAGCGCACGGAGAGCATGTGCCGGATGAGGTCAATGTCGCATGTGACGACGTCGTTGGGGCTGATGCGAGCGATTTGGCCTGAAATGATTATCAGTCACAATGCTTTCTCTTCTTCTTTATTCTTCGTTTTCTCGTTCTCTCATGTTTTGTTCCTTCTTTTCGTGTTATCCCAAGCCTTTTCTGTGCCCTTCCCCAATGCCATGTTGCTTTTTTACTCCTTGACCTTGTTCCCACAACCCCTTGCATTCTTCCATGCCAAGTTCGAATACATGCCACGCCGAGGCGAGCAAACTACCATCCAGCACCGAAGATGAAGAGAGAATTTTCACAACCGAGAGCAAACATACCATACTTTTCGCACACTTGGTAGAGATCTAAGTGCGTCTGTCCACTCAGAGTGGCCTTCACGAACCACCACTTGGAGAAGCCTGCGCTTCGCGGGCCGGGTATATGGCTTAGACGTTTATATTGACGATACAGATATACGGATAGCCATGCCACCGCCGCGGGAAGAGCCAACAGAATATACAGTTCCAGATTGGAGAGCATCATTCTGCGAGCGAGCGAGACTATTGAAACCCAGGGCCGGGAGACAAGGGTGAGTGTCGTATCGTGCAACGCCAGCTGTTCGACACTTGGTGTTTTTGATCGGGTATATCGCTCGTTTGGGAAGGTGTTCCTCGAGAGGCACGCAGCAGAGGAGGAGGATACCTGAGAAGAAATAGGAGTGATAAGGAGACAAGGGCACTATGAGCCACAACTAACTGAGGATAGCACAGAAGAAGACAGCAGATGTGGTTTGGTGTTTTTGTTTTCCCCTATATGATGTTTTTGCTGGCAGTGCTGATGATGCAGTAATGGATGAAATCTGTCTCGCTAGAACACCCTCCCACGACTTCCCTTTTATATATCCCCCCTCCCCTTCAGAGTACCGGCACCAGTGAAGGTCTTGCCCAGGTTCCCGAAAGATGGCTTACATAGACAGCCTCCATGGTTCCGGGAGATGGGTGAGTCCATTGGAAAATCTGATCTGACGACATGCTTCTTTCGTCCTCGTCAGGTAAGACTCTCCATCAGCCTAACATCAGAATCAGCGAACCGGGAGAAAGAAAGGGTCGATGCAGCTGTTGGGGAGGGGGGTGGGGGAGGGGTGAGCATCGTCTTCTGGTAGGTCCGGCGCATAGCAAGTAGCGAGGAGACGTGGAAGAGACGTGATGATTTCCATGATAGAGAAGGGTGTGAGAAGCGTATGTATGACGTCCTCTACTTAGGTACTGTATGGAGTCATGAACTGGACGGAACATGGAGCCGAGCTAAAGTGCCTTGCCGGTGTACCGGAGTCTCGGTCAGAGAAATTGGAAAAAAGGAAGGAAAGGCTGGACAAAGATGCGAAAGCGGAAGGATTCCGTGATTAGCGAGGACTTCTAGACCGTTACTGGAACACAATGATGTGCAGCTACTCTGTATGAATGGCAGCCTTGCGGTGAAGGCCACATGCCGCATGCGCGATGCAGGGTTCAATGTAAGCCAAAAGGGGCAAGTAATGAGAGTCCCCACCAACTGGAGGCAGCATGGGTATTAGGTATGTAGTTGTGGGGGGGGAGTGCATTGTGGGACGAAGGCCGGGTTTCCAACGCCCATTACTACGGTAGTACATCACAAGAATGAGGTTGCGCAAAACAATGTGAGGCGGCCAGTACAGAGTATGCATTACACTCACACTCGTTCATTGTCCTCAGCGCAGTCGTTCATAGGTGCAGAGAAGCTGCCCAAAGAGCGAGGCGAGACGAGACGAGGCTGTGGTCAAGCCGCAGCTGACGTACATCTCGTGGCCTCTCTCACTCAGCTCAAGGGGGTTGTTGGGGTTGTTGTTTCTGTCAATTCTTTTTTTAAAATAAAACGGGCATCAGACTGTTGCGAAACCCGAGACTAGACAGAATGACTCACTACCTACTCACTAGACGGGTTAACAAAAAGGGCAGAAAAGGAAGAAAGCATAAAACACAAATGATACTCAGTCCGACGCTGGTCGGTATGTAGATCACAGATCAGCCCGGCTTTAACGATGGGGTTGCTTCGCCTCGCACTCGGCTGCACAAAACATGCCGGAAACAGAAGAAAGAAAACACGACGCGAATGAGACGCTAAAGCGGAAAAGCACCACCAAACATCAAAGCAAAGCCACAATGACACCGCGCAGCCTATTTGGGCAATTCTTCAGAAGGCGAACCCCTGTCCTGCGGATACAAGTGTTGGAAGAAGACATGGGGTTTGATGTCGCGATGAGGCCGTGAGGGTGGGCAAGGTACGGGGAGCATCATACATGCATTCATGCATATGTACAGAGGACACGTGCAGAGCCCGCCATTCTCCAGCTTGCTGTAGAGACGAACAGGCAAAAACAAGGCGAAAAAAAGACGGGAAGAGGAGCTGAAAGTGAGAACTGAGGAGCGTAGGGAACAAAAGAGGGAGAGAGATAGGGAATTGTAGGGTATGACAATGCAGCAAAGCTGCAAGCCATAGCCTTAGGTACCTAGTATGGGGACTCTGTATTCTTGCGCGCGCTGGCGGCTGGCGCATCGAGCCTCTTTCTCAGGCACAGTCGCTTGATTCTCCGGAATCCGGACCCCTGGTCTAAATTGTCTGGCGGAAGGAAGGCGCCGTGAACGTGGGACTCGATCAGATCAGATCAGATCAGGCCAGACAGTCACAGGCAGCCTTGCGCGCCAATATGCGCCAATATTCAACACCAAAAGATTGAAACAGTGGCCCCTTCTGCCTCACGGTCCGAGGCGAGGACCGGCCGGACCAAGGGACCAAGAGACCAAGGGACCAAGGGACCAAGAGACCAAGAGACCAAGGGACGAGGCTTCATGCCTCATGCTTCATCGTGGCTGGCAAGCCTTGCATCTCGCTTCTCGTGGCTAAAGGCCGTTTTCTCCCGAAAATTGCCGATGCAAAAATCGTGGTCAAAACGGTTTTTGGTTCTAACTTCTCGGGCGGCGGGGGTGGGCATTGGGGGAGACGGCATTGGGTCTGACTCTCCCGGGTTCTGGGCCCTGGGGTACGAATGTACGTTTTGGGCGATTCTTCATCAACATGGGCGAGACGGGGGAGGGGGGGGCGTGAGGAGATGAATAGGTACCTGAGATGAATAGGTACCTACCTGGTAGACGTGGATGGATGTGAGGCGGGACGTTGGACGAGGCGAAGGTGAATGTGAGGCGTGTTGTGGAACATACAAAGTCATCGTGATCGGTGAACTCACAGGGGAGGCATCTACAGCCAGAGCGGCGTGCGCTTCTGGAAGGGTCTACAGAGGAGGGTATGTAGTACACGGCGCTATACGCGTGAGACGACGCGGGAATTCCATCAAGAACACCACAAATCCAGGCCCCGGTGCGCCCTCCGTCCCGTCTTCATTGATGCCGCAGATGCAGACTGCAGAATGCAGAATGCAGAATGCGGTGCAGTGCAGCGCCACTGCACCTCAGAGTAGATCCCGACGGCGGCAGCGATGCTGCAGACTCGAGAGGCTCAAAAGGGGAACAACGTGCAGACGCGGCACGTGGGAAGGCCGCAAACCTGTCATCCTACTCCTCGTACATGGTTTCTTGATCTGGCTTGCACCATTAACGTATGCTACCCTTTCTTCGCGTCTCTGTCCTCCTTTGTCTTCTTTTTCCTGCATCCAGAGCGTTCTGCGGCATAGACTAATCGATGGATTGGGTCCGTGAGCAAGAGTCACACCCTGACGACAAGGCGTAAATGGACCATGGACCATGGGGCTTCTTCAAGGCAATTGTGTGGCTGTGGCGTTTGAGCTTTCTTGCCTGTCATTGGCTGATCATGCCCCGTATTTGATGCAAGACGGGCCAGCCTCGCCGGCGAAACATGCTTCCGACCCTGAGCCCCTGCATGTGTTGCTTGGGAGGTACATACATACTCCGTACATTGCATTGACGCGATGAGAGCCGCCTCATCTTGGAGTCTTGGACCCCACGAGTTCCGCCGGCTTCGCCTGTTTCCTTCCCCGGCGGCAAGGTTGCCTGTGAGTAAGTCATATCAAATCGCGACTGGATTCCGAGAGCCCCTCCCAGTTCGAGTTGTGTTGCCTGACATGTCGTGCGGCAAGTCAGCTTTCTTCAGCCGCGGCGCGTTGTCGTTTGCTCACTGGCAAGTGACGAACGGTTGCGGTTCGGCTGCTGCGCCAGCCGGAACCTCCATTGTCTTGTTTTCGTCTTCTGCATCTTTCGCCTCGTTCAGCCGATGGTCGGGTACTCCGTAACTATATCGTCGGGACCAGGTTTAGACATGTTCCTGTCGCCCGGGCTGCGTGGGAGTCGGGACCTGGGTTCCTGCAGCGGGGGGCCTCGCGCCCGAGGTAGGGCTGACAAAGGCGTGGGTGATAGTTACTGATCAGTGATGAGAGTATGAACAAAAGGCTCCACAGCTCCACAGGCCACGTTTTTTCTTACATTACAAGAGATAAGCCCATGGCGTTGGAACTCGGTTCTTATTTTAGCATCAGGCCATGTTGGAACTTGGAGGGAATGTGCACTTTGGGAATTGGTTTCTGTGAGACTCTCACGAGTCACGGGCTAGTTATGGGCTAGGTAGTTGCTGGCTTCATGGACTACAGTTGAATTGATGGACTACAGTTGAGTTCATGGACTACTGTTGAATTCAGGTCTATCGCTGGCTTCATGGACTAACGTTGAATTCAGAACCAACGCTGGCTTCACGCTACCGTTGGCTTCATCGACAGGTACCGTTGCGAGTGATGGTGCCTGTTGGAATTTGGTGCTCATTGGTTCCAAGGCTAAGCGTTTTCTTCTAGGACTGCTCCTGGTGCAGGGCATTGCCGGTCAGCGTAGCCATTCCTGAGCTTCGGTCATAACATTGTGCTCACCCGACGCCGACTCCTCGGACAAAAGGAAGCACACCGAAATGACGTGTCCAGACTCCGGAGTGGTATGGGACCCAGTACTGCTTTTGTATGTAAGTTGTACCCTTACTCTATAAGTAATTGTATGCCCTTATGTTTTCTAATCTGCACTCATGTACCGCCCGACGCCGATAGGTAGAAGGCCACGCCGATAGGTAGAAGGCCACCAGGCGCGCAGTCAGGGGGCTTTACAATTGCACGAAAAGAGGTCCAAAGAGGAAGGTAATGGATGAAGAGAAAGCCCTCCCCAAAAGACAAGATTCCATGACTTCTTCTCCTCCAACACCCCCGCAAGCCTTAATTGTTGTTGCAAAAATGCACACGAGTGACGAAGGCTACCTCTGCAGCTCTGCTTCAAAGCACAAAAGCTGCGGCGGGTCCCACCCGTTCGCCATCCGCCACCCGCCAGTGGTCACATGCATCACCCATGCATCACCCATAATTATGTGCCCTTCATTTCACATGAAAATAGCAAGGGATTCCCACGCCGGCCACGGCAGGATCTTCCGAGCCACTGGGCTCCCCATTTTTCAGGGACTGGCGCGTCATCAGGAGCCGTAGCCTGTAGGAAGCAGGCTTCAGGGGAGGGGGTAGCTAGGGACTCTGTAGGGAGAGGGCAAGGAATGATGCCGGAGTCCCGGATAGATCGAATCGCCATCATGATCCGGCCCTAGCCGCTCGTAGCGCACCATGAACGCGAGGAACGACTCGGACGAGAGACGGAAAAAAGGAAGAACAAATGCCCCTCCCCAGCCGGCGACAGACAGTAGATGATGCGTGGTCTTGATGATCCATTGGATCTGGCCGGGACTCGACCGTCTTGGCGTGGCCTGTCGAGGCACATACTACGGAGTACGGAGTACGGAGTATGTAGGCGGTTTTCTTGGCGCTTCAAGTTGCTCCCCCGCTGCCTGCGAGACGAAAGCGAAATGTCTTCGAATTGCCTGCGAATTTTATTCTTCTGCTTCGATCTTGCTTTAAAGTTCCTACATACTCTCCGCACTCTGTAGATACTCCGTAGAAATGCTATAAATGCCGGCAAAGGCCTGCGAAATGCCTGCGAAATGCCTGCGAAATATTACATGCAAATGCCTGGCTCCGTGGTTCCACGACGCCCCACGTCGCCCAATTCCAGCGAACCCCGTCTCCGCTTTTCCATGCACTTGCAGACGCACAACAGCTTGCCCAGCTCAGAACTGCTTCCTCCTTGGAATCCTCCCGGCAGGCCTTCAACCCGCACCGTCTCTAACGCGGGCTTCCGAACCGAACAACCTCTTCCGAGACCTCTTTTCTCCTCGTCGCCCTTTCTATCGCCGTCATCCAGCTTTCGACACTTTCCCAGACTTGGTGCGGCTGCTGAACGGCGCTGCAGCCTCAATCATCTGTCAAGGCTCACCAGAGGCATCGCCAAACCTCATCACCCAGAAAGACTCGACATTAACCCAGCGCCGTCATTCCGTTGTCAAGACCGCGGTACTGAAGGCGGCTGAAGCGGTCAAGAGGCGAGAGGCGAGAGGCGAGAAGCGACGAGGCTGATGAGTAGAGACGAGAAGAGCGGGAGGAAGCTGCACGACTGGACCGAGTTGCGCATCGTCAACCATCGTCGGCCCTGTTGCGACAACCACAACCAGCCGCGGCACGGTACAGCTCAAGCTCGCGCTCAAATCTCTGCCGGAAAGACGTTGCTTTGCTCGCTCGCATTCCAACTCCCGCGGCGACGCGCTGCACCGCTGTTTATACCCGTCCAAGGTTCTGGCCGTCGAGAATGCTCTTGTCTGGATCTTGCTTCTCTTTGCACAATACGCACACCACGCTCGCCACGCTCAAAAGACTCACCAGGCTCGCCGTCATACCAGATACTACGGCGCCGTTCTCTCTCGCAAACGCAGCCGCTCCTGGCGCACCAATTCCAAGTCCAGCGCATTCTCGGTCTCCGCCGTCCATGTAAACGGAGTCGCAAGCCCCGATGAGCAGCCAACCTGCGAATGCCTCCGCGGCCAAAGTTTCGCGTGCGTGTGATGCGTGCCGCGTGAGAAAAGTACGATGCAGTAACGAGCAGCCGTGTGCGCAGTGTTCTCACCTCAACCTGGTCTGCAACTTTGCACCAGCGCCCCCGAAGCGGAAACCCGGCGTTCGAGGACGTCTCGTCGCCCAGCTGCGCAACCGATCGTCCCCCAATGGCTCCGTCGTCACGACATCCTCCTCGCCGTGCGGAACCGCGACGACGCCGACATCGACGCCGACAGCAGCAAATGCGGCGGCAACTGCAGCCCAACCGAGATCTGTGAGCGGTGGTGACACCCCCTCGGCGGAATCGTCCCCCGCACCGCGGGGAGTCTCGGCGCCGGTGACGTCGATAGTGGGCATCCTCGACGGTGGCCTCACCACCAGTTCACGGACCGAACACCACGCCTCGTACATGATTGCCGGCTGCGGCTTCTCGGCCGAGTACTTCCTGGCCCTGCTTCCCGAATTCGAAGAGCTCGTCTACCCTGTCAACCCCGTCATGACGCCGGCCGAGATCCGAGTCGCCATCCACAACATGCATCTCGACTATGAGGACACCGCCCTCGTCCACGCCTTTGGCGCCGTCACCATCAACCTGACCAAGACGTCCTGGACGCGGAACGGGTGCGATGTGGCCACGCAGATGAACAGCCTGATGCAGTACAGTTTCTGGGCTCATCGCAAAGCCGAAGCCGGCCGAGACCGCGACCGATACGCCAGCGGCCTGCATACCGAAATCCCCGTCACCGTCAAGCGCATCATGACATGTATATGGCTCGAAATCAGCCTCATGGCCTTCCAGCGCTTCGACCGCAGCTTCACCATCCTCCGCGAGGGCATCGCCATGGTCCAGATGATGAACCTCGACCAGTACCACGAAGGAGACCCCCGCCTCAGCCATATTGAGCTCTGCCGCCGCCAACGAATGTACTGGGAAATGTACATTCACGAGCGCTTCCTCCACATCATCTCCGGCTACCCCTGCATCATGATCCCTCTCCTAACCGGCCTACCCTTCCACGACAACTCCATCCCCCCCTACGTCTCCATGGGCTGGAACCGCCTCATCCTCCTCTTCCAGCACATTGACGACTCCTTCCTCGCGCACTGGTCCGCACAACAAGACCCCAACAAGCAGCAATCCCCCTCCACCCTCGAACTCACCTCCCAATGGATCGAGAGCAAACAAGCCCAAATCGACCAAGACGAAGCCGATGCCCTCGAAGCAGAACAAGACATGATCACCCGCGGCTACGGCGCCCTCATAGAACTCCAGCACGTAGACCTCTTCATCACACGGCTCTGGCTCCGCACTCTCGTCTGGCAACTCGCCCTCTCAAAGGGCCTCCTCCGCTCAGCGCCCACCCAAAATACCCACGAGGGCCTCTCGCTGCATTTCCCCGCGCAGAGACTCTCTGCACAGCTACGCAACCTAGTCTCTCGCCTACGAAGCATCTCCAGCGTCGTCTTCCACGGGAGCGGGATCCTGCAGAAATTATTTGAGATTACCAGCACCGTGGCGGATGTGCTAGCGTTGCCGAGGGGCGTGAGCCAAGCGGAGGATGAATCGCGGACGAGGCTGGAGGACTTTTATTTTTTAGTGCAGTTTATATTCAGCTTTGAGAGGTCGCAGAAGCATCAGAGGGATTATTTGAGGGAGAAGTTGGATGTTTTGCAGAGGATGTATACTGTGGTGGATTTTCGGGATTTGGCGGGGAGGAGTCCTGGAACGACGACGTCGGAGGGGTATGATTCGTTTTCGACGAGGGCAGGGGAGTGTTGAGGCTCGAGGGTGTTTGAGGGCTGAGGGGCGCGTCGCCTGGGGGGGGGGGGGGGGGGT
>SRPP01000161.1:0-48269 GCA_018360055.1 Claviceps monticola
CCACCCCCCCCCCCCCCCCCCAAATCATTCAACGTCGTTCCCAACATGGAGCGCCTCGAAGACATATTGCGTGTCGAGTATCGCGATTTCTTTCACCGGGCTCTACAGGATGGTAGTGCCAAGCCGTTCCTTTTCCCGTACAGCATGCTGGGCACGTTGATCTTGCCTGCGCTGTGGCTCACCATTCCGCACGTTTCTCGGCCATGGGTCTATCAAACGCGGTGGGCGGTCTTGGCCTTTGTGGTGGTGCTTGATGTGCACGTTATGCGCGTGTGTTCGAGTACCAACTTTGGAGTTGCCTACGCCGGTGGTCTGTTTGCGGCATGTGGCATCATGCAGACCTTGGGGATGCTTGTCTGGAAGCGTCCGCAGTTTGAGGTCGCGAGGGTGGTCAAGGTGGTCAAGAAGGCAAAGTCAGAGGCTGAGACTGAGGCTGAGGCTGATCTTGAGGCGGAGGGGGTGAATGGGGGCCATATACATAAGCGTACGACAAATGGCAACAATGGCTCGATAGGGCAGCAGGGTCTTAGGCTTCGGAATGGAGTCGCGAATGGATCGCTTGAGAAGGTGGCTCGGCCGGAGAGCATGAGCGAGGAGGTGGAATATAGATGGCAGAAGTTTCCTGCAGAGGCACCGTTTTTGGATCGGCTGGGCTGGGTGCTGGACTTGATGACGAGTTTTCGAGGAGCAGGTACGTCATGACATTTTGTGTGATACAATTATTCGTTTTGTTCCTTCGTCTTGTCTTGTCTTGTCTTGTCTCGTCTTGTCTTGTCTTGTTTTTTTTTTTTTGGGGGGGGGGGGGGGGGAGGCGGCTTTTTCCCCCATCTTGCTTCTGATATCTTCTTTCACACAAAACCTCCCAACCCAAACCCTAGCTTCCAGCAGCCATGCTAACACAAAAGAGCAGGCTGGAGCTACAGCATCAACTCCATCCCCCGTCCCACCATCCCCCCCATCATACACGACAATGCAAAAGTAGACATCACATCCATCCCCCTCCGCACCTCTAGCGGATTCACCCACGCCGCCACAGAACGCGAATTCCTCCTCAGCCACCTCTCCACCTGTTTCTTCCTCAGCATTTTCCTCGAGTTCATGGTCTCGCAAATGAAACGGACAGATCCCTACTTTCTCCTCGGTCCAGACCACACCTACGAAGTTCCCCTCTTCATCGCCAACAAATCCCCCCGACAACTTCAATTCTGCCGTCTATCATGGGTCCTCGTCGTCGTCGTAGCCGTCATTATCAACCTGTTTAACATCTACAGCGTATCTCACTACTATATCTGCAAGATGATCTTTCCATCCCGGGCCTTTCTATGGAGTTACCCGTCCGCGTTTGGATCTTTCTCCGAGGTTCTGGATCGTGGTCTCGCAGGGTGGTGGGGCTCCTGGTGGCATCAGACCTTCCGGCTACAATTCTTGGCGCCGTCGACATATCTCCTCGAGAGGGGCTACCTGAGGAAGGGCTCCGTGGCGGCGAATCTAATTGGGTTGTTTGTCACGTTTTTGCAGTCGGGCTTGTTGCATGCGGCGGGGAGTTTTAGTACTATCCCGCGGACTAAGCCCTTAAATCAGCTGTGGTTTTTCCTGCTGCAGGCTCTGGGGATAGTTTTGCAGCAGTATTTGGCGGCTGGGTTGCGACGCTGGGGGCCGGGGCTGCCAAAGATGGTGAGATGGGGTGGGAATGTTGCGTTTAGTATTGTGTGGTTGTATTTCACGGCGCCAATGTTTGTGGATGATGTAGCTGCGAGTGGGATGTGGTTGTATGAGCCTTTGCCGGTGTCTGTGTTGCGATTGCTTGGCTTGGGGCGGGTGCTGGGTGATGGGGATGTGACTGAGGCGTGGTGGCGGTGGGATAAGGAGTATTGGCCCAAGATTTATGAGCCGAAGCATTGGTGGGAAACTGGGATTGCCTTCTAGATGGTATCCGTTGGACTTTGGGGGAGACGAGGGGGAAGGGTTGAAGACTTGGAGTGGCTTCAAGTGGGTGAGTTTGGGGTTTTGTTGGGGGATAAAGGCTGGTGTGAACATACTGATTCAAAAGGGCCAGCGTTGGTCCCAGCAACATGCTTTGTAACAGCCGATCATGATGCATTACACATCTTTTTCCTGCATAGCTTGCATAGCATATGTAATGAATTTATGATTCTCAATGTGTCTCTGGTCACTTTCGTGACATTGCCCCACCCACTTCCAGTACGTTGCTCCGTTTCTGCAGCCACTCAATCACGACCCGGTAATTGCTCTGGTGCCTCCAAAGGACCTGCAAGAAGGCCGTACGTGCAACGCTGCACAAAAAACGAGTCAGCATCTTCACTTGCACTTTGAATTCGGATTGACTGTACTGTCACATCGTGCATAAAAGAGCATCTCACCTTGTAACTTGAGCCCTGCGAATGGTGCAAGTGTAGTCAGGATATCGCAGGCGGCGCGATTTGCTAGATAGAATAAAGTAGGCCACATTTGCAACTCTACATATCGTTTCTGCAGAAGGGTCAGAATACTTATGGGGAAAAGTGTAGTGCCGCGTTGGTGTCGAAAGAAAGTGACAATGAGAAGGGTAGCAAGAAGTCCTGGAAAGAGCCGATAGAGAAGACGGACGGTGACAACAGAACACGGGAAACCGAAAATAGAAATTGGAGAATAAGAGGCCTAGAGACTCACCAATGACAAGACTAGCCCTCGGTCGCCGCGCCTTAGCCAAACACCGCACATACGCCACCATTTTACGAGCCGTCTCATGGAACGCATACCGCAGGCTCTCAACGACTGTGCTTTCAGAATTGTGCGCCGTATCGAAGAACATGAGATGTGATTGGATCTTGAAAGCATCTACGAGGTTGCAGTGTAAGTAAGACGTCCATCGGTTTAATACACAATGAAGGGCGACATACTGAGGATTTTCCTTTGGAAGTTCTGGCCAGGTGTGCGGGTGCATTCAATGGTGAGTGCGTTGGAAATGGCTGGAGTTGGGGGTTAGTTGAGTTCGTACGGACAGAGACTAGATCAAGGAAGAGAGAAAGAGGGAAAGAGAGGATGCAGGAGCGCAGAAGAGATATATAGGAATAAGAAGCAAAGTCGGAATAAGAGGCAAAAGAAAACAAGGGGAGCGCGCGTACCGGTTGAAAGCCCAGCCTGAGTATCCTTCGTAATCTCAAGCGTCTCATCATCAATACACGTTCCGCAGTACGGAAACGCCCTCGATTCCGTCTTCCGAACAGCCTCGCCCCCATCCAAGAACATCTCGAAATTAACTACCGTCTTGTGAGGACTTACCCGGACTCCGTAGTCAGGAAGCCCCCCATGCATCGTCTCGACAAACTTGACAGCCTTGCTCTTATCCAGAGTAATAAGCAAAAAGTCATCCGTCAGCCGCATGAGCAGGCAGTCTGACCCGGACAGAAACCCCAAATGCGTCCGTTCTAGATCGGCGTAAAAGTAGTTGCACAGGAAGGACGACAGGACAGAGCCCTGCGGGATGCCGCGCTTCTGACGATAGTATTTTTTCCCAAAGGTGACCAGATTTCGCGTTACGTGGTCGGTCATGAGATACAGAAGCGCGCCCGTCTCGTGGCTCCTCTGGACGACGCCGTCGATGAAGACCGTATCTCGCTGTTTGGCCGCCAGATCCTTCTGTACGCGTGTCGTAAAGTCGGCGTTCTCTTGGGCCGGGGGGAGGACCGAAGTGCGCCATCTGCGCACTGCTCTGCTACTACTAGCCGCGTTCTTCCGCGGGCCGACTGGTGATGCGGGCTCTCCCGGGCGGACTTCTGCGTGCTTGACAATGGTGTACTTGCTCTGGCTGGGGACCGAACGCATCAGCTGGAGGAGGCGCGCTTGGGGAATCGTGTCAAAGGCTGCTTGAACGTCCAGCTTAGCGAAATAGAGCTTCTTCTTCATTGTTCCGGCCCCGATGGCTTGCTTGAAGCCTTTTAGCCGCGTGTACATGTCGCTGACGGAGAACAACGTGGAACCCAGTATTTCGGGGTTGGCTTCCTTTTCGAAACGGAGCGCGGTGTAAATGGGGGAGAGGACGGAGTTGATGCTCGGGCCGAGCAGTTTTTTCGAGCCAGTACCCCTCCTCAATTGGCGTCGCCGGAGGTTCATGATCGGTCTGAGAGTACTTCTCTTGGGGAGGAGTCGTACCGCACTGTGTCCCAGGCGTCTTGTGTCGAGGATGCTGTTCGCCTGGGCGAGCTTGACATCTTCAAACATGTCTCTCTTCAGGACAGATATTGCTGGGGCAGCTATGCGCCTCCATACGTCATGGCGGAAGTAAAAAATTTGGTTGCGGTGCGTGCTAGATTCTGTCACGTAGAAATTGCTCTTGATCAGAGGCATCAACAGGGAATCAAAGACGAAATACACGACTTCATGGAATATTTCCTGTCGTTTCTTTGTGTCCGACTGGCTGGCTTTCTGACTGCCTCGTAATTCTGGAGGTTGTAGCCAGGGTATGTCGGCAATCTAGAGGATCGTTAATCGATAAGTAAAGCATACTTCGTCCCATTTGATTTTGACGCACCTTTAGCCCCTGCATGATGTCGTGCAACGAGATGGACTCAAATCGTCGCAATCTGATAAAAGTATCCACTTGACGAAGGATCGCTGCTTTGTTGTGCTCCATGATCTGGTCTTCACCCCAGAAGTCATTCGGCATGATCCTGCACAGCACGGCTTGACAAAAGGACGACACCTGAGATGGAGACGTCGCCAAGTCCACAATAGATTCGGATTGGACGCTTTTGTCTCGGGACAGGTTGCCAGCATTGGCAGGGGGTTCGGAGTCAGGGCGGATTGCGCTGTCAATGGCGCCTTTGGATCGCTGACAGATGCTCTCCCGATATGCCGCGTCACCAGAGATTGTCCTCGAAGTTGGGCCGTTGGGATCAAGCTCCGAGGGGCAATAATGTTTCATAAGCTCAGTATAGGAGCACCGGCTGTGAAGGATTTGTAATCGTTGCACCAAAGTCAAGGCCAATCCTCGAAGGCGCTTCGGGAGTTTTGGAGTTCCGTCTGCGGAGACGTTTTTTGCCTCTTTCAGAAGTCTCGAGATTTCTTCGTCGCGCAACGTGTAGTCTTGAAATCTTTGTGCCGTCTCCAAATAATTGACTTCAGAGGTAAAGACGTTATGCAGCCCAAATTGTCTGGGAAACATGTGCATCATTATTTTTGCAGTATGAGCATGACTCTTATCGATTTGGGATTGTTCTTGGCCATCCTTCTTCCTTAGACATCGGTTCAGGACATCTGCCTCATTCAGTTTCAACTCTTAGCATCAAGCAACACAAAAAAAAAGGGTGACTTACGAATATGTTTGAAGCCGTGTTGGACTCGACCCCTGGCTGTGAGTGCAGGTTTACCGTAGAAAATTCGGCTTCTGACGAGGACGATATCCGTGGGGCCACGGAGAGTATGACTTTCCTGAGCGTTGTGTCGGGCATTCATCTCCGACAATGGAAGGCCTTTGCTTCGTCAGTGCCTTGCCCTTTGAATGGACCGGGTCAATGAAAACAGACCACAGGATCCGGACTTACCGCTGATTTGATAGTAATTGCCAACACCTGCATCTACAGCAACGAAGATAGACCACTCCGTGAGTAGATTCAGCATAATTTGCTGCCCCGACTTGCCTAGCAAAAGGAGTAGCTGCGTCCATGGCTCCCGTTTCAGCGACGCTGCGTGATGATTTGGATACAAACTATATATATCTGGAATAGTAGTCCCGGTGGGGTGCCCTTCTCTTGCACGTTTACGAAAGCCATCACAAAGCAAATGCTTGGGCCAAACACCTGGGCGTTTCTCTCGATTGAAAAGTGACCAGATTACGAAGTCGACGAGCTACGGGGACTTGTAAGTTATCAATTTACACAGCCGAGTCAGGCAGAATAGATAAAACGAGGCAAGAATTACCTCTGCTTGCGTATGTTCCGCGGCAGGTGTCCCCCCTAATACAGTCACGCGAGAGTCGTCTCCATTTTGAGAGAACGAGAGCCACTGCTCCAGAGTAGCATCCTTGCCCTGACAAACCGCAACAGCATTGCAACTGCAAATCAATGTCGAGTCCAGAAAATAAGAGATCTTTCTCTCGGCCTCCGTGGCATTTTCTCCACACCCGAGAAGCTTGAGCTTCTTTCGACGTAATCGCGAGCTACTCGGAAGTTTACGCAGAGCGTACTCGCGTAGGGTCAGGACTGTTGCGTACGTCTCTGTCAGAAGATGCCGCTTCACAGCGCTTCTGTGGACAGTCTCCGTTCCAGCTTTACCGCTCTCTGCATCGTCTCTCTTCCGTTTTCGGCAGTTGACCATCGCCTTTGGTTGGGAAGGATAGTTAGAATGTCGCGTCAGACGCGTAATGTGATGTCTTTGGTGGATAAGATGGGATGAATGATGCGACGTGTCAGCTGTCAAAATCGCGTGACTCGTGAGGCGGCTTTGTCGAAGAGTCGACTCGATTGACAATAAATGTGGAGGAAAGGTGGAGCTCTGTCCCCAATTGGTACTCCGTAGTTCGCAGCACACGAGACAGGGGCCTTGCGGCACCAAGGATCTCTTCTTTCTTTGACTTTTGTTTTCTTTTTCTCGCTTACGTACATAATAAATCAGTCTTCTTAGCCTTCTTCATTGTTTCCGGTTAGCCCCGATGATGCTTTATTAGAACTCTCTCAGGAGCCTTTCAAAGCTAGGCTCATTCGGCGTAAGCCGAGCCGCTTCAAACACGGAGCACGTGCTTCATCATCATCCATATGGAAAAAGATTTACGTCTTGTTCGAAGTGTCATGCCACCAGGCTTGAGCTGACTGCAGTATTCGGGGGTTCTGGTTTCGTAACATGACAAGAAATGACTGCGACGGCTGACTGGCCGGATAATTTGTAATGGCTCTGACTTCCTTTATTGCGACGGCGTGTTGAAGACAGTCCTACTCTATGCCTTCTTGTATCACCACCCTGTACTGCGCGAGACGTGAAACGTTTGTTTGGATCCCTTGTATGGCGGCTACGTCGGAGAGGCGCTGAAGCTTCGTTGCGTCTTGCATCTTACGTCTAGGATTCGCATTTTTGGATGGCTCAATTTTCATGTTTGTCCGTCTGCTATGTGCACCAAACTACATAGTTACTCTGTATCAGCGTGCGGCGTGCCACTTTTATCGTAAATGACGTGGCATCATCGCGATCACTCGACGGCACTCGTCAAGTCGCGCCTGGAGCAATGGATTGGGGTGCTTGTTGTCGTTTGAATACCTCAACTCAAAATGCAGCTCAGTACAGCTGGGCTATTGGAAACTTGGAGTGCTATGGCCCCAAGACAAATGGTGTGGCTTCTTCCTAGCTACTACCCTGGGCATCAATGGCTAGTATGTAAAACAGTGTACTCGTTGAGCGCCTCCCTTGTGTACGTTGTTTCATTCTTTGTGAAAGCGTCAAGTATGAACCCTGTCATCCCTGCAGAATGCGATTGGTGCAGAGACTCAGGGAGACGTCCGCATGGAACAAGCGCGTTGAAAACATGGAGCAGGTTGTACGGAGATATGGCATCTACATAGATAACTATGTAACTACATACAGTATGTGCAGTCAGCGGTGGAAAATCGCTGTTGGTTTGACACGGAAGTTGGCATGTTAAAAAGGGCTCGACTTGAATCTGTGACAAAGTGGATGCGGAAAGGCCGGTTGTATTTCAAGTCAAACCTGAGGCAGCCAGTAAATACGAGGTTGGATGGGCCGGTCATGTTGGTTCAAATTTCAACGGCCTGTTGGAGTTCTCCCATGCAGTGGCCGCAGTGCAGATATTCATACGTATGGAGCTGGCTTTGCTAGTTTGCAGTTTAGTGCATCATGCAGGCGTGCGTGATGTGGCTCTGTAACACTTTAGAAGCACGCATCATGTATGGATAAGGTGAACACATGTGCGCGTGTTCTGGACTCGATGGCTGCAAGATTTTCTGGCGTCCTTTTGGCGTCCTATTGGCGTCTGATCTGGTACATATCTGGTCTATCTGGTTCTGGTGTCTTGGTCTGTGACTGGTGAGCAATCCCCCGCTGGACATGCGGTGCAGAGGAGGTGACCCATCTGTTACCATCTGTACAGTGTAGGACTAGGTACCTAAGGTAAGGTAGGTACATATGTAGTTGGTACCAAACAGCGCTTCGTCCGCGATTGTATGTACAACATGTACTCCGCATGTAGGTACATATGAATCCAGAGCCCAGACTCCAGACTCCTGGACTGCAGACCCCCAGATTTCGCCCAGGCTCTAGCCTCCAGGAGTCCAGCCTCCATGTCAACTGCCAAGGCGTTCGTCTTCAAATTCCGTACGTACATGGGAGCTTGAAAGCGCTCCGGGATTATTTTGACATCCTGGCCCGTGAAACCCCTCCCTACACAGGGGCTCCTGTCCAATTATGCGCCTCCTCCCGCCTAGGCGACCAGGGCCGCCCCCGTATTTGGTTCCGGAACACACATAACAGAACTGCGGGGTGATAGGGTGGTTGACTGAAAGCGGAGCAAGGACCGACAGTTCTGGCAAAGCGCTTTTCGCTGACCCGGACAAGTACTTAGGTACATTGTAGCTAGACCGATTGCTCACACACCCACACATCACGATTCACACACCTCAAGAACCAAGGCTTTTCCACAAGTTACATACATACAAGTTACAACAACACATAACTCCACAACAACGCTCTCTCGAGTTGGAGTGCATCGCGTACCTACGGAGTAGGTAGCCATCCATGTCTCGTCCCGTAGTCTCCAGAACTTGATCCAGGCCAAGCCCAAACCAATCAAATTGTGTAGACAGCCCAAGTTTGGCCAGCCGGAACTTCTCTGACGGAACATCCCTCGCCTATTGTTGCCTATTCGTTGCCAGTCGCTCCGCTGCTCTCTGCTCTGCTCTCCTCTGTCTCTGCGAGATCTCCATCGCCCATCGGTGGCCCCTTTCATCCGTCCACTCACGTTCAAGATCAGTCACCACTCGCTCGCATCCCATCCTCCATTCTCCTGCCGCCATACGCAGTGCGGCGTATCAATCAATGCTCACTGCTGCGAGGCCCTCTCATCGTCTCCCGCCCAGCCACGACATCTGACCAGCTTGCCCGGATGCACAGGTCTGGCCACTCCCCAGGCCACCATGGACCCGGCCCCGGATGCTGGCCAGCTTCGAAACGAGGCTGTCGACACCTTGGGCCGCCATTGCTTCCCTAGCGACCTGCAACGCCTTCAAAACCTCCAACACGCTCTCGACGCTGAACCATCGACTCTCCAATCCTGCGGTTCCTCCTTTTCAGACCCGAGCTCTGGTCTACAGAGCTACCTCGACCCCGACTTGCCCTGCCACGAACGTCTCGCTGTCGGGGCAGCTGAACCGAGTGCCCTCAATACAATTCCTACAACCCATCACACGCTTTCGTCAGACACAGTCCGCCATGCCTCACCGCCATCTGTAGATCTCGACTATTTCTACAAGAACTATCAGGGTCCTGACGCAAGTGCAGGTCCGGATATCCTCCCTATGGCGGCAACTTCCTCATCTCGCCCTTCTCGCCCTTCTGTCCGATCCAATGGCGATGGAACGACGTCGAGACACCCGGCATTTTCTCCTCAACACAACGTGCCGCGAGCAAACTTGCGATCCGTCTCGAGTCCCGTGGAAACCAGATCGTCTGCTGGCAGTGCTACCAGGCTTCCCACCGGCAAGCCGAGTGTAAAAGACCTGAAGAAGCGCTTCGATCAAAATGCAGTGGTTGGAGTTCCCACTATACCGCCTCCCCCTGGTCGGGTCATAGCGGGCTTAAAACCCACTAAATTGAGGATCCGATCGCCCGTTACCAGCACCTCGCCATCGGTATCGCGTCGAGCCACCCCTACCGAGCGCGATTTTGGCGATTTCCGTCATGTTGTTGACATTGGGTCATCTTCATCGTCTTTGCGGCAATCCAAGTTTGTGGCTGACCATCAGGAATCTGCTAGCACACAGTCGTTCGCCAGCCGCGTGGGCAAGCCCCAAAACTCTACTTGGCGAGGACTAGCTCCTCAAAGACCCATAACATCCACTCCGAAAAAGTCTACGACTCTGCCGCGGCCGGTCACCTCTGCGTCTCGTCATCTGCCAGCTCGCGGTCTCGTGTTTGGCCACGTGTTATCCGACCAGGACGGGCATCATGGTGATTACCTAGGCCGCAGCGTTCACGAAATCCTCCCGCGCAGGACATCTGAGCCTTGCGTCCAAACCGCTTTGTCGCCCCAACGCAACTTCTACCGGTACGACGTCAAACGTTCATCACCGTCGTCATTTTCTCATCGCAGCCCTCCATCATATCCCGAGCGAGCTGTCACAGCCTCGTCGCTCCGTTCCCGTCCTCACTCCCGAGCTCACAGCGATGATGGTAGCGCATCACCATCATCCAGAGCCGCGCGTCATCATAGCTGGAAATCGTCATCGCCACATTCATCCAAACTGCCCATTTTTGTTCGCAAGCCGAGCACCCCAACTCAATCTCCGAGCCCATCCTCTACCCGTTCGAACTCCCCTCTCACCCTGAAACGACATCGGCCGAACGAAAGACCATCTCGAGAAAGTCCAATCGCCAGTCGCGCCAAGACGCCTACGTCAGCTCGCACCTCCGTCACCACGAATAACAGACACGCGAGGTTGCAGGCCTACATTGCCGCTGCTCCGCCCAAACTTTCACCTACGCTACGAAGCTCCCGGCCTAGGCAGCCTGTGTCCATAGCGTCCACGTCCAGTTCTAGGATGAAGGAAACCGACAAAGTCCGAACCGCGCGGATGGGCGAGCCGTCAAATAGGCGACCTAAACTGTCCATTGGACCCATCGACTTCGAACGAAGAAGAGAGCATATCAAGCTCGCATACACCAGATCTATTCAAGAAAACGAGGTTGTAGAGGCAAGACACAGGGCCGACGCCCTCAAGGCACGTCGTGCATTGAAGTCGCTCCCTCCGCCTCCGGTCACACTTCCTCAGGACCCCTTTCAGAAACAGGAACCCCCTCCTTCCCAGAACCCTCGTCCTCAGGACCCTCATCCTCAAGATCCTGCTCCTCAAGAAGCTCTTCCTGAAGACACGCCAGAGCCGTCCGATGTATCGAACAATGTATCCCACGAACCAGAATCTGGTACATCGCTTGCCCAACCTCTTATACGAAGTGACGAAAATGAGGGAACGCAAGAACTCGTGCTAGAATCGGATGATGCCCCGATTCAGGAAGTTGCGCAAGAGTCAGCTGCACAGTTACCCTTTGGAGCCGATTCTTCACCTCCCTTGACTGTTGCCACCGTTTCATCCCATGTCACTGCAGCTTCACAGGACTCACCTACGTTGGGATTGCCTGGAAGTTTTCCTGATCCGACAGTGCCAGCGTTGGGGAGTGGAAGACCGCTATCGACGGCTTCGATGACATCAAATATAACAGAGTTTGATACAGAGCCTCAAATCACTGCGCCTGTCCGAGCACCGTCGCTCATCGACATCCACGCCACCGATATCAGCCCTGCTGCCACTCCATCCCCGAAAAAATCGCGATCCGAGCATCAACTGCCCTCCCAGGACGAGCGTGAAACCTCGACTGAAGCTTTCCTCCCGATCAATGTTGGCCAAGATTTGCAGCAGGAGATTGAGCTTGACCAAGCTACAGCAATATCAGGCTCCGAAGTCGACATGATCGAGAGTGTTGAACCCACAGGACTCGGTATTGAGTCGTATGACTCGCAATATATGGGAAAGCCTCTTTGTTCTGTATCAGTAAGTCCAGCACTAATGGACGCGGACGATAACAGTGGGATGCTGTTTCCCAGGCTGGGCTCGCAATTTGATTCTGAGTGCCCATCAGTGTTCGACAAAAATCCGTTCACAGCCAATCAGAGTCAGTGTCGTTCGGCCGATGACGATGTCGCCCCCGACATGTGTACGGATGGGACACGCGACCATGAGGAGGAATTGCACGAAGTGCAAAGTAGAGAGTACTATGAGGACGCTCGCCATTCCTTCAGAAGTCCGGCAACATCAGACGCCGGAACTTTTGACGACGCTCATGAGTCAGGTCTTGGACTGCGACGACAAGCTGACCAGCAGTATGTTGTGTCACCCACAGATAAACTTCTGGTACCTGCTTCTGGCTACCACGATGGACAAATCAGCCGACAATCCACGTGGACGGACTTTTCGGTTGATAGCGGTGACCAATCAGTCATGCCAGACAGTCCTAAAACACCAGCATATGGCCATGTCACCATTTTCAGTCCTCAATCAGAGCATTCGGTGAACGGCGTACAGGCTGGTCAGAGACAGGATATTTGCGAATCAGAGCCCTCTCGAGCCGGTTCGACCCAATACGAGTCACTGCATCTTCCCGAGGTCGACACAGGGGATGGCTTTTCGATTCCGTATTTTTCACCTGATCCGGACGACTCAGCTCTCCTCCCATCAAGGAACCGGGAGCCCTCACCATTGGCGCCATCAGTGTTGGATTCGGAGACTGATTCAATAGCGTCAAGCATATATTATGAGCCGTCTCAGTATGAGAGCACATTGCTAAACTCTGAGAGGGACAGTGGCGATTATGTGTCTCGTGCCGATACGTCTCAATCTCTCGACTTGGCGACTCTTGCGACCACGGAGCAACATGTCGACGCGCCAACGCCGGCCGATGGCGATGTCAGGTCGCTGGCTCAAGGTGGCGAGGAGGAGCTCACAGAAAAGGAGAGGCATCGTCTTGTTCAGCGGAGAAACGTCATCAAGGAGCTGGTCGACACGGAAGCAGTTTTTGTCCGAGACATGAATATTGTGGAGGAAATTTACAAGGGAACGGCAGAGGCCTGTCCCAAGCTAGACAGCAAAACGGTCAAGCTGATATTCCGAAACAGCGACGAAATCATTGCTTTCCACACAGCGTTTTTGTCACAGATCAAAAACGGCGTTGCGGACGTTTACGTACCGGGTGCAGCTCGGGTCGGGCAACGAGACGACTCTGGCGTATCGACACCGGGAAGCTCTGGGGGCACAACGAGCGGGCCCAACGACGCCAAAGACCGACGTACAAGTCTCGGACCAGTTTTCAGGAAGAATATGGCGCAGATGAAGTTGGTGCACGAAGGCTTCCTGCGAGCCAGCGACCAAGCGGCGAAGAGACTGATACAAATACAGCAAGATCCTACCGTGCAGGTATGGCTGACTGAATGTAACGAAGTGGCCAAGGACTTGACTGCAGCTTGGGATCTGGATTCGCTCCTCATCAAACCCATGCAGAGGATTACAAAGTACCCCAACCTGATTCTCACACTTCTACAGCACACCCCGAAGGATCATCCGGATCGAGCAGCGCTGGTGGAAGCCAAGATGATACTGGAAACTGCCATTATCGATATCAACAAGGCCAAGAAGAACTTTGAGCTTGTTGGCCAGATTGTTGGCAGGAAGAGGAAGGAGTCGGATGTCAAGGCCGGATTCGCCCGAGCCTTTGGCAAACGAGTCGATAAACTGCAAGCGTCCAGCAACCGTCCGGCAGGAGATGCAGACTACACGAGACTGAGTGAAAAATTTGGTGACGATTACCTACGCTTACAGGTCGTCTTGCGCGACGTCGAGTTCTACACACGACAGGTATCCGCGTATGTGCACGAATTCTTGCAGTACATGTCTTCGATTGAGTTGGTCATGCGGCTGCAGCCCAGCAACTATCCGGAACTTGAAAACAAATGGGTCCAATTCAATATTTCAGTCCGCGACCTCGAGAAAGAGGCTCTGGAGGAGCATTTGGCCCAAGTTCGCAAGCTCGTCATTGAACCTCTTGAGCACGTCATCAAGGCGTACGGCAACCCGTCGCTGGCCATGAAGAAGAGAGAAAAACGCAGGTTGGACTATGAACGATTCGAGCAGCTCAGGAAGGGTGGCAAAAGCCCCGATCCCAAGTTGAAAGAACTGGTGGAGCAGTATGATGCGCTAAATGATACACTCAAGAAGGAGCTTCCGCAATTGTCTGCCTTGACGGAGAGGATTGGTCAGATCTGCTTGGGCAACTTGATCAATATCCAGGCAAAGTGGTACACCATCTGGCAGGACAAGATGAAGATTGTGTTGGCAAACTGCTGCCCTGACATGCCAGATCTCGAAGAAGTCGTCACATCCTTTGAGCGCGGCATGATCTATGCCAAAAGTCAGTTGGCCAACATAGGCATCCTCAGCCCCGCCACCTGGGGCAGAGCATCCATATCGACGTCAATGAGCGTGGACGACGCGTTACTGCGAATGCGTCTACGGCCGTCAGAGTCGGACATTCGAAGCCGTGGCCAGTCCGTCAACGGAGAGACTCCCCCCGTGCTCCCTGCTCCGGATTTCGGGTCCCGACACAGCGCCGCTTCGTTGGCCATGACCCAGCACGGCGAAGACTTGCTGAGCATGTCTCCCACCCAGAGCGCCGTCAACGGATTTGCCAATGGAGTGGTGCCGAGTCCGCATCAGTACTACTACCGAGACTACTACGCCGGAATGGCCCCCAGCCAGGGAGGACCAGTCTCACCTCGGTCTTCAAAGTCCATCATGACGGTACCGCGCTCTCCCGAATGTCCCAGCAGCTTCCGCTCTGGGGCTGGTGCCGGCTTGGCTTCTCCAAGACCCAGCACCAGCCGCAGTCATGAGTCTGGAAGGCCCAGACAAAGCTCAGAATCCGCTATACGCAGCAGCCTCGGCCACTCCATCAGGACAAACCGCATAAACTCGATCGACATGCAACCAACGCAGCAAGAAGACAATCATGTCTTTTCCAACATGTTCCATTCGGCCTTGCCCATGTCGGACGGTCCCGAAGAGGGCACCAGCCAGCAGGAACCGAGAGCATCTCGCGAACACAGCCAGGTCGTGGGTACCTATAACGTGATGTGGCTAGCAGCCTCGCTCTTTGAGTTCAACATCGAAACAGCAAAAGATGAGGCTGGATATCCGTATCTCACATACCAAACCGGCGAGGTAGGTCCCACTTGTCTTTCATATTCCCCAGGCCTGCTCCTGCTGCCGAATCTCTTGATGCTAGAGTGGTGATTGTACTGACACGACGACGTTCTATAGTTATTCGACGTCTTGGCGGAAAAGGGCGAACTCTGGTTAGCAAGGAACCAGGACGATACAAATTCACGCGTTGGTTGGATCTGGTCCAAGCATTTCATCAGACTAGGCGACTCATGAGTCATGAGGGCGCGTAACGGCAGTCAGCCCAGGGGCGTTGGGGATTATACCAATTCTTTTCTTCTTTTTTTTTCTTTGCTTCTCTTTTGCTCCTGGAGAGTCTTTCTCTTTTTTTCTTCTGCGCAGTTGCTTGCAGGGTGGGTAGACTGGCGCGTGAGGCCAATATTGAAATGAAGGCCACACTATGTGTTCCCGCGATCGGTTCACTGGACGAGGCGTGCGGGTGAAGTACTTTTATGATGGATTGGCTTTTACGCTATGGCTAGGGAGCTTTTCTTTTCTTTCTTTCCAAGTTGCCCTTTTCGTCTTTACTCTCTTCTCTTCTTTTGACGATTCCCTTTTTCATGATATTCTTCTTCTTCTTCTTCTTCTTCTTCTTCTTCTTCTTCTTCTTCTTCTTCTGACTATCCCTATTCTTTTTTCCTCTTCTTCTTCTTCTTTTTCAACTCGTTTTTCGTGTTGACCTTCAATTTTCTTTTACACTACCAAACTCAATGGCCAAATTCGTTCGCCATTTTCATCTCCATTCTCAGTCAGATTCAGGAAGCATGGGCATGAAACATATACACAGGGGGGAAAACCTGGGATACCTTTGCAGCGGCGTTTTGCAGAGGGGAAATAATACCAATACCAATACCAATACCAAGAGAGCACAACACATATCCACAAGGATTCGGGACACAGGACATCAGCTCACTGCTCAGCCCAATAAGGCGGGGGAGAGAAGGGAAACATCAAACGGCACGGGTCGTTCGGGAAAGCCAGGCAAGGCAAGGAAGGCAATTGAGGCTGATTTGAGTTGCATCGATTTCTGGAAGGGGGATGAAAAGCGAAGACGAAGGAAGCAATGACAATGGATGGGAGGACCAATGAGATGATCTGTACGGAGACACGTTATGCATATATAAAGTATGGTACATGTGTGTGCATGAATCCAGGTGTGAACGCGAGGTGAGGTGAGGGTACGTACTTGGCGATGGCTTCACGTCGGCTGATGGCGTGCGTGGACCTTGCGGCCTCGGCACCGGCACCGGCACAGGCACAGGCACAGGCATAGGCACAGATACAGGTGCGGAAGCCCGCGGATCAACTCGGATGGCACGCACAGGGAACGAAGACTTACAAAAGTCTGGAAGATAACATACCAATTGAGGAGTAATGCGGTCATTGCTAGCCTCTAGGCAACAACCCTGGTAAATCGCCTTCATGGGCGTTCGCCCCGTGAGCCGTGACACTTGCAAAGCCTAGTTATTCGCTGCCCGTGACCAGAACTTGTCAGCAAGCCCGCGATGAAGGCTTCCGGTCAGATAATTCCTTCGTTCTCGGTCCAGCTACCTACCTACCTACCTACCACCTTGCTCTGTTTTCATCTCGTTGGGTGCTTTGAGTTCTACCTACATACATATCATGATGGTGTCACTGGGATACTATCTAGTTCAAAGATACCGTGTTATTTACAGAGTCATGGGGCTCTGCCCACTACATGCTGCGCCAGAGTTTGGCCCTCAACGTTTCGCCACCCTCGCACAGCATTCGGCTCTAGTCAGTCAGTGACTCAGTCAGTCATGTCCGGTCGGTCTAGGAGGTCTATATGCTTCCTTGCGACATCATCATCCTCGGGATACATACATCATCCGGGACCGGGAACCCCCCCCCCCCCCCCCCCCCCCCCAAAAAAAAAAAAAAGACACGCCATGTGCGCTCCGAGAGCTCAGCCGTCGGAATTGTCGTCGCAGAGCCTAGTTATGTGCATATATGTAATGTAGGCGCTTAGTCTTGCTTAAATATGCTTGGAGAATTGAGGGAGAGGCACAGCTAAGATGGGGGGGAGGCCGAAGTCGATCGTGAGCTTCTTGTGCCCTGTTCTGTGTTTGATGCACGTACCCCAATGTACCATACACTCAGTCCTATTGGACTCCGGCAATGGATCATGCCCGTGGTAGTATCCTCTCTTAGTTCTTCCTATCTTGGTTGTTTGCTCAACCCTGAGAGAAAACACCTGGTGTAAGAAAAGGGTTCGTTGCGATCGGGATAGATTCTCTGTGTAATGGGCAGCGTACATCTATCTTCTCTTTAACTTCTCACTGTTTTTTTTTTCTTTGGTCAGCTGGGCAGGGATGGAGGATTCAGGCCATGTATGATGTATGGATGTGAGGAAGCTGGATGTGAGGGAGCTGGATGTGAGGAAGCTGGATGTGAGGAAGCTGGATGTGAGGAAGCTGGATGTGAGGAAGCTGGATGCGCCGATCATATGTAGTGTCTACGCTTGATGGGCAAATGAAACGGGTATAACATGGAGACACCTCATGCCTTCACGCCAATAGAAAGCATTTACTCGGACAAGTCCGTTCGTTTCGTTGACCCCCGCCAGTAGAAAAAACGGATGGCAGACACTTCTTGATTCCCACACGATGCATACAATATAAGAATCTCGGGTATTCGAATCTCATCTCCCCCCCTCTCCGGCCTCCGGGCCCTCCCCCTATCCTCCAAAACAAAGAACAGAACAAATACAAGATGATTTCTTTATAAGCGCAATGTATATGCCATCTCTCTCGCACCCCGTATTCCCTTCGTCCAACCTCAATTCCCACAACATCATCGACATCTCTTCTCTCCACTGCTCTCTATCCTCTCCCCCTCCTGTGTAAGCTCCGTTGGACTTACTTCCCCGAGACCTTCTCCCACTCATCCTCCGTACTAGCACTGGACTGACTCAACACAGCTTCCCCCCTCCTCTCCCCCCCCTCCTCCTCATCCCCTCTACCCCTCCTCCTCAGCTCACTCACCATATGATCCCCCTCCCTCTCCCTCTCCCTCTCCCTCTCCCTCTCCCTCTCCCTCTCCCTCTCCCTCTCCCTCTCCCTCTCCCTCTCCCTCTCCCTCTCCCTCTCCCTCTCCGTCAAATTCTCAACCTCCGTTTCCTCCGCATCACTTCTATCCCCTTCCCCTTCACCTTCCCCATCCCCATCCCCCCTCCCTTTCCGCACCTCCTCCCCCTCCTCCTTCTGTTTTCCCCTCAGCATCTCCTCCCGCCGCTGCCGCTCCTGCACAATCTTCACCTCCCCCGCAAACCAATTAATCGCCCACCACAACCCAGCACATAACCCCGAGAGCACCACACAATGTATACTCTTCGTCGCGAAGAGCAGGCCCAGAAGAACGAGTTGCAGGGCCGCAAAGGAGAGGTTTGTGGCGTAGAGGAGGGGTGCTGTGGGGCCGGGTGTGAAGATTGAGTCCCAGAGGGAGGTCATGAAGGTGGACATTCTTGGTGATTGGGAGCGGCGGCTTTGGGTATATGGAGTAGATGGTGAGTGTTTCTGTTATGAGGATCTTGTGTGTCGTGAGGAGGAGAGAGAGAAAGAGTCGGTTCGGTGGGTTGTGGTTGTTTTGGTAGGTAGAGTATGGGGGCTTCGGAGGGTGGCGGTCGAACGGGAGGGGAAGGGCCCCGGGATGATAAAAGCGTGTGTTCTCGTTCTTGATGGATGTGCCTGTCTGAGGCTTCGTTTCCTTTGACGAGGCGCGTACGGGGATGTGGTGCGGAGACGGAGGAGGTATATAGACCGTAGAAAGGAAGAGCGCGCGTCGGTGAGGCGGCGATGATGGTTGTGCGTTGGCGCGTGGAGGTCAGTTGGAAGCGTTGGAAGGAAGCTGCGCTTGTATATCGGCGGTTGGGCAGTGCAGTGGATCTCGTGACCCGCAAAGACAGGTGCAGGGCCCCAGCCCGTAGGGCCTGTAGGTGCCCCTGTGACGTTGTTTCGGAACAAGCAACATTGAACATTGAATGATGGACAAGAACTCGCCATACGTATATGTTATATGTTATGTATACGGAGTGCTCCGTATGTCCACCAGCATCACAGAACAAGAGAACGACGGAAATACAAAAAGAACAAGCCATCGTCACGCATCCACATACACTACACTGTCTTGATTACATGTCACGAGCCAAAATCCTCCCCCCTATCAATGTCACGCCCACGCAGCACCATGTACCTAATTGACTACTCTCTCGCGATCTTGGAAAAGCCCTTGAAAAACGCCGCCATTCGAGCGAATTTTGAAAGTCACCAAAGTCACACGTCCCACCTGTCCACGCATCTTTCATCAATTCGTTTGATTCAATATCCATCCGCTGTTAACTATCTGTAATGCATATGCTTAGCTTTGCTGCTTCCATCGCTACGTCATCGCTCCACCTCAAAAGAAAGTGAAAAACAAGAATAGAGGACAATCTATGTATGAGGACCCAGTACATAACTACAAGGCTTTAATCAAGACTGCAAAAAGTGAGGCTACAAGCCACCCATCCCAGCTGTTTGGATATTCAGCCCATGCTGTCATATCATGATCAATCACTAAAACGCCGTGCTTATCCATGCCATGAAATTGGTGCCGCGTCGTCCTTGAGCGACGTTTGTATCTTCATTAGTGCACCGGTAAGCAAGTAAGCATAAAAGAGACACGTGTCTGTCGGCACAAGCGCCTCGCAGCGTATCTTCTATAGCAAAGAAACGAGTGGTGGCGCGAATTCAGGAGAGAAGAGCCTATCGAGGCTTAGCCTGCATCGTGTAAAGCTGCATCACGGTTGTGGTGCCCCCTCCTCAGTCTACCAACCCCAGCCTGGGCCTCGCTGACCCTATCAAGCCCAAGTCTGCACAGAAAGACGGCCGATTCACTACCAGGGACGAATTCTGCTAGACCCAAGGGCAGATAGGTCTAAATCCGCTGGCCGCTGTGTTGACCCGTCCGTTGTGGATAGAATCGAGGCATTGTACGTTCCTGCACCAGGCGAGGGATGTACGGCCGCAAGCGGAGTCATGCGGTTACTTCGTAGCAGTGGATTTGGTGTGCTTCTGTCTCGCAGCGATGAGCCATTTACGACTAATGGTACCGCAGCATCAGCAGGCTGTGTCGTTGGCCTGGCCGAGGCTGCTTGAGCGTTCTCTGCAGTCCTTTCGCCCGTCGCGAATCCAAATTGCCGATCCTGTTGAAGCAAAAAGGCGGAGGAATCCGGGACAGTCTGTTGTGCCGCTGAAGAGTTCTCTCCCGGCCTGACGAAGCCACGGAAGGATGCGGGAACCTGCCACGAGGGGGTGTCGGACGTCGGACTAGATTGCGCGCCGCCATTATCTGGAACGAGAGCATCTTCAGGTATCGCAGCATTCAAGCGCTGTCGCGTTCTACGTTGTTCTTGGGCGGCGGTATCGTCCGGTGGTGGGCGACGCTGTGCAGTCCGGGCTGCGTGGAGGAACAGTTCCTGAAACTCAGCATCGGCTATTGGCCTAGTTACTATTCTGTTCAACACCTCTTCGGACAGCCTAGTTTATGTTAGTCGCTGTTTGACAGTTGACATGGCGTACGCAACTCACCCGGATGGTGCTGGTAACCCTCGTGCCCTCATCATGTTAAGGAATGTTCTTGCTGGGACGCTCAAACGCTTTGGTTCTGATTGCATTCTCCTTCGACAATACGGGCAACTATCCGAGTCTCCCAGCCACTTCTTGATACACACGTCTCCAAAAATGTGCTTGCAAAGCGGCAGCCGCGTAGGCGCTTCGACAACACCCTCGGGACTAGCAACGCCGTAGTCGTTGTAGCAAATGACACATGCTATTAATGGCGTGTCAGTGGCATGTGCGTCTTGAGTGGGTGCGGCACGTTGAGATTTGCGCAACTCACTCTTTTCATTCTCCGCCAGCAAACACACTTCCACAGTTTCTAATGACTGTAGTGCTGCTTTCGATGCCACCAACTTCCTTGACGTGACGCCGCGGATGGCTTGTAGTTGGCGTGCAATCGCTTCCTCACCTTGCCTCGCACTGAAATTGGGCCTTGATGATGATGATGCGTGGCTCTCGCCATCTTCGGCCGCCTGTTGCCCCCTCCGACCCTCGACACCAGCCTCTGTATTAGTAAGGCCAGACCCAGAATGGAGGGCGCTGGTAGGTCGTCGATTTCGTAACAAAGCCAGTCGATGACGTTCGGCAGCCGTGGATTGAATATCAGCCGGTTCTTGAGACTCGAAAAGCGTAAAAGCTATGGACATGGCCGAGGATGTTAGCGAGTCATGCCGTGGAAAAGCAGGTGCAGATCCTATACATGTCCCGGCGCCTAGAAGTGCAGACAAAGCACTTGACCTTTACAAGTGATGGGGCATGGTGGTTTCACAACTTACAAGACTGAGACTGCGGAGCCCTGTGCATTCTTGATCTTGGAATCTGTGTTGCGCGAAGGAATGATGTTGCTTGTGGAGGATAAGAGGGAAGTGTGCTTGGTAGTGAAGCAGAAAATGGTTCAGAGGCGGTTCGAGGGCGCCCAACGCTCGGAAATGGGCGGACTGCCGTTGATAGAGGAGTCGAGGTCGGCGACTCCCAATCAGGCCAAGAGCGTGTCTGCAATGCCGACCGCCGTATGCCAGGATTCGCGTGAGCCAGCCCACCCAACGATGATGAGGGCATTGGAGGCATGCTGACGCGAGAATTGGTGCCCGGAACATAATGCGTCATGTCCGACGTTGGGTCTGAGTGGAAGTTCCAATAGACAGGTGCTGCAGTAGGAACCGTCGAAGTCTCGGAAGTCTGCAAGGCGCCAAAGGTGCGGTCTCGGTGAGGCAGGGTGCTATGCTGTCGAATTTGCGTAGATTGGGAGGGTAACGAGTCCATAAACGGCCTTTGTGAAGTCTGCCCATGAGTGAAGATGAACGAGTCCAAAGGTAACGGCTCGGCACGCCATGGCGTCAAGGGCAACGCCGGTGATTGAAACAACCAGAGATCTGACGAGGACGACAGAATAGGATCGTTGTTTGAAGCCAGACTCCGGGAATTATTTGGGGGGAGGTTTATTTGGGGGGCTTGATCCATCGTTGGCCGCTATTCCGGGCCTCCCTCCAAACAACCCTACCGGTCGCGGGAACTTGGGAATGATCGCCTTCCGACTAGATCCGTAACCGCAAGTGTCGGCAAATTTGTCCGGAAATGACGAGTGCAGAAGTACACGCTTCGATTTCGGACTAGAGGACGTCGAGATACTGTGATGTAGCGATATCCGGACTAATAGTTATGTTACGACAAACTTGGGAAAGATTTTTTGTTTATCCTATTTCGCTGCCACTCGTTACAATAGGCCGTAAGGTTTCTGCTGTGTATGCTGTGATGTGCGGTGATTCTTATTTCGTGCCAAGTGACTCGACTGGCATGGAAGCTTGGATGTGGCGACTCGGGCATGAGGTCAGGCAAGCGAATGACACACGGAGGAGCCACGAGAGACAGGAGAGCAAAGCACCGAGCGAACAGGGAATAATATATCGGCGTCTAGGTGGAATGATGACCAGGTCACGAGACAGCGAGAGGCCGGGCGGTGGCAACGACGGTGGCAACGACGGCGGCAACGGCTGCGACAGCGACAACGACAAACGACGACTTGATGGCAAGCGGTTTGGAAAAGATCGAGAAGAGCGGCAGAGAGGGCATGCGATAAGAGATGATGGTCGAGCATCGGACGCACTATTCACTATTCGGGACGTAAGAAGGTGCTCAAGTGAGGAGAAGACGCAAGGAGGTAAGAAAGCAGGAGAATGACAGGGCGCATGGGCAAGAGTGAAGACGGACAGTGCTACAAGGCCGGTACCAAGATGACGATTGAAGCGCCTCAGTCTAGTTCGGGTAGTGTTTTGTGATTCAATCCTGCCAGCGCTCAGCATGAGTAAGACTCAATCATATACATGGGCAGGAGCGTCCCGCCCAATGTGCAACATGCGATACGCGATATGCGGCCGTCGAAAGCGTCTGGTCGAGTGCGGTGCTTCTGACGAATGCAAATATTGGGCTTGCACCCCGTCGGCTACACAAGAATCAGAAGCCCACCAACTGTATGCGAGAAGGTAATGCGAGATGCTCGGATTCTGGGCTGAGAGACAGACGGCCGAGAGAATCAAGAGAATCAAGATGAGCTCAGCTTCCCCATGGAAATAAGAGGACAGATCAAGGCAACGAAGCGAGCAAGCCCAGAAGCGCAAACAATAGCAAGCGCCAGTGGAGACGGGGGTCGGTTCCGTCGGATGATCGGATCATGAAGCACGAGGTGAGGCAGGAAGCGGAGGGTTCAGAGGTTTAGAGACTCGCAGGCTCAGATTGACAGTGCCAGTAGTGCTAGTTTTTGACGCAACTCGCTCAGCCGGACGCGGGCAAACACAGGATAGCTTAGGATTCAAAGTGGAAGAAGACGACCAAGTGCGGTTGCGAACGGAGCGGCGAGTCGGCGACGAGAGGAAAACTGGCCCAAGCAACAACTGAACACACGGAATGCGGAGCTGCTGCAGCTGACAAGTATGTAGCAAGTATGTAACAAGTATGTAGCAAGTATGTAGGTAGGTAAGTATGTACGAACACCACAGCTCAAGAGATGGCACGAGCACGGAGCGAGCGGAGAGGCAAAGGAGAAAAAAAAAAAAAAAAAGCGACACGGAGCTTGGTGGCCTCTTTGTCTTCGTAAATCAGCGCGCGCGTATGTAAGAAGCAATTCTCAGGCAACCCGAGGGAACAAGGCTCAGGAAAGTCGGAGAGAAACGGCAAACAGGCGCTGGAGACGAAGACAAATGCTGGGTTCAGGGCGGCGGCAACGGCGACTGCACACAGACTCTTGTCACTCTCTGGTCGCAATGGTCGGGTCCATCCCTGTGCATCCAGGGAGGACGAGGGACGAGGCAATGAAGCGGACGCTTGGAGGCAGCTGGAGTCAGAAGATCAGGGAAAGTTTGACGAGGCCATCCACAGGGCCATAGCCGGACCGGGCCACGCACGAGGTTGATGGGGACTGGAGGCCAAGGCGCCAGCGGACCAGGAGGAGGAGGAGGTGACGGCGTCTGGCAAGTGTTGTGTGTTGTAACCTGTGTGTTGTAACTAATGTGTTGTAACTAATGTGTTGTAACTAATGTGTTGTAACTAATGTGTTGTAACTAATGTGTTGTGCGATTTGTGCGATTTCGGGCGAGACGAGGGCGGAGGCGGAGGAGAGGGGATTTTTCCACAATCCAGCATCCAGGATGGATGGCTTGAGCCGGCCGCTGATACGATAGCCGAGACTCGCAGTTGGCAAGACGAGGCTGGCAGTGCCCGTGCAGTGGCAGCATACATCCTATAATATTGCTGATAGCCGCAAAGTCTGTGGTCTGCCACAAAATGACTAGGTAGCCAAGTACTCCGAGTACTCCGTAATAGTATGTACTCCGTAAGTGGTGTCAATTCAATACATACATACTCACATACCTAGTCCCATGTACGGAGTCTGTACATACATGTTCCATGCCGCCATATGTCGTCATACCCGCTGCCAGCGATGCGTAGACGGCCACCATGCGCGTCAGCATTGATAGCGAAAAGAGGAGACGACTCAGACGAAACCCCTGAGTCCTACGTCTACGAGTCTACGAGTCTACGAGTCTACGAGTCTACGAGTCTACGAGTCTACGACCTACAACTAGGAACGGAGTCGAGTCTGGCGCCTGCGTCCGTCCGTCTTGACTCTTGTGCCCATCGCCTCACCGTCGCCGGGATCCCATAACCTGATCCTTGGCTTTGCCAAACTCAGGCCTGCAGCCACCGGTGCATCATGTACTGTATCATGTACTGTATGCAGTATGCATTTTGCATTGCATTCTACAGTGTCATACCGGAAGCCTGCCCGCATGATTATCGCCGTACAATTATGTAGCAGCACATCTATGCACGTGCCTTCTACATGAAATATTGACGGTTCCGCCCCGAACTCCGCCTTGGGCTGCGCCTCAGCCCTGAAGCTCAGAGCTCAGAGCCCAGAGCCCAGAGCCCAGATCGCTGATCAGTGACGATTCTGACGAGGCACAAAATAGAGTACATACAATTAAAGAATTCGCCATGAGTACATAACCCCGCATCGCAAGAACGACTGCAAATCGACAGCGTGCGGCCAAGTCGGATCGACGTACGGGTTGATGAGAGACGAGGAAGCGAGGGGTTGATTGAAACGAGGCATGGACCATACGCAGGGATTCTTGCAGCTTGGCCGCCCTCAATCGGACCCAGGTTGGGAGATATCGACATGCTGGAGCCATGGCGCAGAAAGGCGTCCGCGGCTGGCGCAGAAAGTGAGGTGGCACGTTACAGGAGAGCGAAAGATGGATGGACAAGGAGACATGGACAGGAGTCTCCAGGACAGGCATGTCGGCTTGCAACAGCAACATCAATTGGCGCCGAGTCGTGAGTCGTGAGTTGTGAGTCGTGAGTCGTGAGTGTGATTATAAACCGGGTACATAATCAGACCAATGTGGGCGACCACCACATCATGTACGAATAGTTATTATTGTCATCATGTCAGATGTGATATGATGTGATGGACAACATATGCACTTCGCAAAGCAAGCAGTGCCTGGATCACAAAAGTTCGGCTGTATCGGACTTTGTCCTACGGTCTCGGTGTCTGTAGCATCGCATGCGCTCGCCTGAACATGAACTGACACGACTCCACGAATGTGCAATAACGTTTGTTACCACTTGAACTACTGGCGTAGGTTGTGGAGCGAATGCATCCTCGGGTGAGTGATGTGGCAATGACTTGTCAGCGCTCCCGCACATGCTCGCGTATGTATTGTCTTTGAAAGTGAGTACATAATCCGAACGGAGTACCTATCCTATGTAATAAGTGACAGCATCAGCCGTCCGAAAAAAAAAACCCCTCCATCGTGATCATTGACGTGGTCATCGTGGAGTTGAAAAAGAGGAAACTAGGTGTTGAAAGTTGACACGCACACTAATCATCGTGCAGTTTCCACAAAGAAGCTTCTCAAAGTACCACACAACGCACTGCGCACTGCACACTGCACACTGCACACTGCACACTGCACACTGCACAACATACTACATACATCCCTACACACATCCCTACATACGCAACGCAGGCGCAACGCAGGCGCAACGCAGGCGCAACGCAGGCGCAATGCGAGGTTATGATGATTATGATGATTGACGCCTTAGAAGTTGGAACATCGGGCACAAGCGCCCACCAATCGCTGGCCCACCGTCCGCCCAAACCAACATGCCCCGTTTTTTGTCGGAGCCGGTCGACGAGTCATCATTCAGCAGCGCCTGCTTCTTCCGGGTTCTGCCCACAACCCGAGCATTCCAACTCCGCGTTAATTACATATGCACTGTATACACATAATTATAGGTGTTCTGTACATATCTTGTAAGTTACCTGTACATACAACTATGTACCTGAGCCGTCTGTAGCCGCACGTATCTTAATCTCCGACCATGATGCACTCAGTGAACGCCACAAAGAGAATGCATATATGTAACAACCGACCATCGACTGCGAGTTCCACCAAGCGAGGACAACCAACTAGGCGCCTCTCCGGCCACAAGTGAGACAAATAAGAAATGGTCTTGTCTCTTTTCGCGGACAAACCACGGACATGATGTCAACTCGGTCCTTTCAATGTGTCATCGACCCCAACCATTTCTATCCCTCAACCCAACTACCTATACGTACGTATCCCTTCGCCCACAAACCCCTCGACGTGCCATCTCCGTGCACGGCCTGCATTCCACCCATTCAGATTCCCGAGAGAATCAAGGAGAAAGAAAGGGGTCATGCGAGGAAGAGTGCGCG
Source organism: Claviceps monticola (assembly GCA_018360055.1). Taxonomy (NCBI): domain Eukaryota; kingdom Fungi; phylum Ascomycota; class Sordariomycetes; order Hypocreales; family Clavicipitaceae; genus Claviceps; species Claviceps monticola. The sequence goes on from SRPP01000161.1 coordinate 26,850, forward strand.
GGAAGTTTGCTGTGCTACAGGACAAGAATAGATGTTTGTGTTGGGTGAGATTACCACTGCGGCGGTCATGGAGGTAAGAGGACATAGAGCGCAGTGTCCATATTCACGGTAAGAGGACGTGTGGCGTAGGAAATGGTCCTGGATACTATTATACATAGAACGTAAAACGTAGAACATGCTCATGTTTATGTATCCTGATAGAACTCAAGACGTACGCCACGACATCTCGACGGTGAGCACGTAAGACGTGGACATGTTTATTTCTATACATGCACTCGAACGTAAGACGTAGGACAGGTCATGTCTATGACTCTATATTAATCGAACTGAAGACGTAGGATACAACATCTCTACGGTGAGCATAAGACGTGGTGCCATGCCATACATCAACATAACGCAGCAACATCAGCCGCCACCACTTCACACAAAATGAGCGGGCGTCACAACATCCCGTCCCTCTACTGACAGTCTTCCAAGGTCCCGATACACAGCACAGCACACAAGACGAAGTAGACAGATACTTAACATCGCAAGTATCTACCATCTCTGAGCATCATATGTCTCTCAACAATACTTATCCTCTGCACCCACTCGATTCCCTTTTAAATTCCATCCCGTGTCATCACATAACGTAATTATGTCCATTCCATTATCTTGTGTGTCAGGATGCAACGACACTCACCCAGCAAGGCACTCACCACTAATACGAAAGAATGCAGACGAGATTATCACCGGATCCCCAGATCAGGTTAAACAGAAACGTGACGAATGAGAAAATGAAATCCCCTTCTTTTTTTTTTTTTCCCATTTGACTCCGGTCCGGATACTCGCCATCAGCCCTTGAGGCTTGAGGCTTGAGGCTTGAGGCTTGAGGCCTGCCCTGCCCTGCCCTGCCCTTATCCTATCCGCCTTGCCAACAAGTCTTATTTCGTACATTCTACGTTCCTCGCGCGTAGCCACGGCCACGGGGGGAACAAGATACTCAAAATCGCGACAGCAAACCCGACTATCCTCCAACAAAGGAAGGACGTTGTAACTATCACAGCATGAAAAGACAGAATTTAGAAAGCGTGCTGTTCAGTGTTAGGTCAGGCAGGACCCGTGCAGAAGGAAGGGCGGCGGGCGCGAAAGCGAAAGCGAAAAGGGGATCAGGGATCGAGTCACTGAGTTATATGAAAATCACTTGTAGAAAGAGAAAGAACGGAAGAAAAAGTACCATTGGAATGCTGCTCGTGGTATTATGTGAACTATAAATCATGATATTGTCGAGCAACGTCAAGCGCGGCTCATTGCCCGTTGCCCGTTGCCCGTTGCCCGTTGCCCGTTGCCCGTTGCCCGTTGCCCGTTGTGTTTGATGCTCATCATCTACTCTTTGGAGTTATCGATCCCCAGGGCCAAGGGTTACACAACAAAGAAAACAGCGGATACGTGATGGAGAAGAAGAAACGAAAATATACTTTCAGTACTAATCTGTCCAGTCTGTCCAGTCCGTCCAGTGTGTAACTCCATAAACTCCAACAAGCCAAACAGTCGTCCCATCATCCAGTCCAGCCGCCGTTAGTCCCTCCACTCCGTCACCTCAATCTCCTCACACCCGCCCGGCGCCAAGTAATCCATCCCCTCCAGTCTCCCGCACATTCACTCACTCACTCACTCACTCACTCACTCACTCACTCACTCACTCACTTCTTCACAAGCCGATACTTCCCCCCCACAATCTCCAACTCCCCCTCCGCAATCTTATCCCCCAAAAACTCCTGCAACTCCTCATTACTCCACGAGCACCCCCCATCCGGAATCAACATCTTCATCATCATCAAGATCTGGCCCAACGGCATCGCCGGACTAGAATTCGTCAACATCCCCACAATGAACTGCCAATACACCACCCGCTGTTCCTGCTCCTTGGGATCGATCCTCGGCTTCGGCCTGGCCGGACAAGCATCCTGCTGCCGCGCCGGGCCCGCAGCATCCACGACAGCGGCCGCAGCCCCCAGAGATGAATCTTGGTCTGCTGAGCCTGTCTCGTCATGCTCGTCTAGGCGCTCGATTACCACGTACGTCTGGTTGCCTATATCGTGGAGAACACGCTTCGAGACCCAAAACTGGAGCGCAGACTGCAGAAGATCCTCATCCATCATGAGCGTTTCCCAAAGTTGGTTAAATGTGCGTTCTTGCGGTGCTTTTGTGGCTTCGTTAGGCGTGGAGTCATCCTGGAAGGCGTATATCACGGCTGCCTCGTATGTCTTGCATTCTACATGACAGCTGCGATCCTCAAAGTCCAGTTGTACGGTCGCAGAGCCAATATGATCAAGCCACGCGAGTTTCCGTGACGATTTCAAGTGTTGGAAACCAGATTCATATTGATCTTGTATATCCGCTACCGGAGCCGGTACTGTAAATGACTCTTTAGGGAGACTGGGCCAGAAGAGGCGAGACAGAATCTTGGAATGGTATTTGATGGGGTTTGGCTGGCGGGTATCCTCTCCGCCGCGAAGCCGGAGAGACTTGCGCAGTAGAGCGTCGACTCGTTTCGAATCGTAAATGTCCTTGACCATGACGTCGCAGTTCTGAAGGGCGCTGTCTCCGAATCTCTTTTTGAGCAAGGAGAGCACTTTGATTTCTTGCTGGAAGGTGGCTTGCTTGGAGAGGAGCCGCTCGGCCATGATCATCTGGAATTCCTTGGTGAAGATGTCCTGGGCTCCGAGTGCGTTGATGAGCGTGCCGATTACGTCTTCGTTCTTGGGCCGCTTGTAGTTGGGGCCGGCGTCGACTGGATCGGGCAGCCACGTCATGTCGTCCCAATCCAGGTCTTCGTCTTCGATATGGAGTCGTTGTTGTTGCGAGGCTTCGTTCAGCATGACGGCTAATTCGACGAGTCTTGTTTTGCCCTCATCGGTGTGCATTTCACCAGAGTGGGATAGAAGGCCAGTGACAACAATGCGAATGGCATCGTCTCTCTGACACAAATACAGCTGCAGAGCGGGAACGACCCGGTCTAGCAAGACCTTGGACGAATCGAGTTGATGGAACGTGCGTATCATGGAAATATAGGTTCGCAGTATTTCTAGCGTCGACCGGCCGGGATGCAGCAGTCTCTTTTGCAGAGAAGCGGCAAACGTGTCCGTGAGATGTAGTCGGCGCTGAGGTGTCGCTACTGCAGTCCGGAGGTCTTCCAAGCCTCCTCTGCTCGTGGGCCAGTGCAACACCATGTCAAACAGCTCCTGCATTCGCAGAGATGCTAATCTGCCAATGGCAATCTCTCTCCATCTTTCAATGTCATTCCGCGCGACTTGTCCCCCCAGGCAGCCGAGGACGTCAGTAGCCAGACAAGCGTAATGCGTCTCAACCCAAGCGCATAAATGTTGCATACATCCGGTCGATGCAGATGGATTCACGCTTCCGTCTGGATTCAACGATGTCCAGATTCCCGTGTAGGTTTTGCGTATAAAGTCTTTCATACACGAGTCCATGATCTCGGCAAACAAAACCTTTACTTTGTCTCCCGCCAAGCCAACATTGCGTAGGGCTTCGAACAAAGCCAACAATTCATTCCGTGCAATAGTCGCGCCCTCCTGGGCGTCAGCGCTGGCTCCAGGTGCAGTTCCGGCCTGCTCTAGTCCAAGAATCTCTGCCACGAGACGGACCGTGACCGCATGGAGCGCTTCCATGAGGCCTCTAGTCCATGAGTTGCCGAGGATGGCGTAGAATTCACGCGTGAAACCTTCCACTGCACGCTGTCTATCAGATTCATCATGAATGCCTCGCAGAATCATGGTCAGCACATACGAGTACTGACGATGGGCAGCCTCCAGAGTGCGCACGCTGCACAGCAGCACCTGCGTATGGTCGCCCTGCACGGCACAAGCCGACAAGAGCGGCAGGACATTGTGCACAAAATTCTGACGCACTTGTTCCGTGTGCCACGACAAGATGTTCTCGACGTGGGTCGCACGAGGCACAGCGGTAGAGGCATTTAATACCACGGCTAAGCTGTCATAGAATGAGTCGTCAGCTTGCTGGGACTCGGGGGGCAAGGTGCCAAATGAGTCCTCCACTGCCACCGAGGAGGGCAATTGCAATTTTGACGTCACAGTGTGCCATGCCCTGTCCCAGCGGACTTGATCAGCGGCCAGGTGCAAGGACGAGACGGTGCCATGGCGAGTCGTGCTCGTGCTGGCAAACTTGCTGGCGCTGCAGTGGACGGTGGGTAGACCGCCAAATGCCTCAGCAGGAGGTGTCTTAACGAGAGGAGGCGTCGGTTGGGATGGGTCCGTATGAAAAACAGATAGCAAGACCTTGTTGCGGCGAGTGCGAATTCTTGATGCCGTCATGGCTGCTTATTCCACGCGTACGCCCTCGCTGTGTTGATCAACCCACGATGCATGCGCGCATGCGTTCCGTCCCGAGCTCCGGACACAAGTGAATGCAGCTGTGGGATTCGGAAAGGATCACCAAGCCAGTAGACAGCAAACTGGCTGGCTACAGTTTGTTTCGGGCAAAGTGTCCTTGCAGTCGCCAGCATCGGCATCCAGTCGGCCGATACCACTATCTTGCCCAAAGCTGGTGGTGTTTGTTTAGTTTTTTTTTTGAACGGCTGCTGACAAAGGCAGAAAAGCGGGGCCATAAGCGCAGCGCAGAGCAGCTCGCCAAGCGCGTCTGTTTTGACGCTCAAGCTTTCGGGAGGAGGGCGTGTGTACAATTGGCGTCGCCGATGGACAGGGGTTAATTGCCCGCGTAATCATCTTCTGGGTAAAATCGGACGGCTTTACTACCCACACCCCTCAATCAACCTTTGCCTGCATCGCCACCCCACTCCGCCTCCTCGGGGACCAGCAGGCTTGTGGCCATACGGAGTACCTAGGGTACCTGCCCCTGGTACCGGTATCCTGTCAGGCGAAGAATGAAGACAAAGACTGCGTACTACGTCAGACCAAAGGCATAGCACGTCTCTCGCACGCACGCACCATTGCTGACTAGGTCTTCATCGAACTCCATGTTCGCGTTACATCATCACGAGGCTATGCGCCCACTTCCCGACGCAAGGCTAGGATTGTGACAAACGGGACCTCGGAAAGAAAAGCAGCAAGCGAGACGCCTTGCCACCATGGGACCCTCCAGCGACTGCCATGCATGGGCTTGGTAAGGCCGTTTCAGCATATATTGCGCTTCAGTCCACGTCGCACGCGTAGAAAAGGTTGCCGACCACCTGATGCTGGTCAAGGTTCAAGGTTTCAAAGGCGTCACCATGGCAGGCATATGCGCTATACCTATCGTTAAACTACAAAGCTGAAGGCGCATCGGTACGTATATGTATTCACGGAACACCGGCAATGCCTTACACTAACTACATGGCCGGGGCAAGATGGGCAAGGTGCTCGTATACCGTATGTACGTGTGTATTGCATGTTTGCTCGCATGGCCGCAGAGCCCGAGTCAGTATATCATGGCGGCAATGAGACCGGAGTCACCTTACTTGCGAGAAAGCGTCGGGCCGAGTACTGTTTCGGGCTAAAAGTGGCCTCTGCCTGTGATACATCGACATGCAAAGCAGTGGTACTTGCTGCGCTATCCCTGGTGTTGCTGCCAGGCTGGGCAGCAGTACATGGTACACGTAACACCACAATAGACGCGATGTATTGGGAACTAAGTACATAACCTATACCAATAACAGATCCTATGATTCGACCAGATCTGCGTCTATATTCCCAACTTGACAAGAGCAAATACCGGCCGATCAATACGCAATGCAAGCCATGGCTCCCGTCCCCCTCGGTGCGACATGACCTGCCTCAAAGCGAGGTCACGAAGCCGCTGGATGTCAGTATCATTGGCAGCCGTTGAGAATGTGGGTGTATGTACGGAGTATGTACATACTCTCCTTCATCTCGGAAGGCCCCGTTCGTCCCGCCACTTGGTGGTACACTTTAGGATACCTACTTCTTAAAAGGGTAGCTACGGAGTTCGGAGTCCAAATGTACATGCCGCGCCATTGTCGATTGTTGACTGGCAGGAACCAATTGCGCCATATGCATGATGCATAGCTCAGCTTTCTCAATATGTGCGTATGAGTCTACTATCGCTAGTCCAAAAGGAATCACGACGCATCGTGATGTTCACAGAGCAACTCCGCAAGAAGCCGTCAGATTCGGCGAGCCGCGAGGCCTCGCTATGCGGCGTTCTGAATCTGTCATCGGCGTTTCAGGCAGACAAAATACAGGCCGGGAATTGTTCACGGGAGCAATTCATCGGGAAGGAGGCCCTGACATCCTGTAGCTCTCCTCCGCACTGGATGCAATATCATCGCTGAAAGAAGAGCAGTGTGTTAGATGCAAGACATGAATGAATCGCCTCGGGCCGGGACTCAGCCTGAAACTAGCCCAGATCCAAAACAGGCATGAGCATGCGAAGCGATGGCTTCACGTCCCGACGTGATGGAAATGGCCAACACGTTATTGGAAGAGTTTACTCCGTTGAGTGACAAGGAGAAACGAGAGCGAACAAAGCCTCGTTGAGCTTGTCACTGCGTCTGTCACGGAGTCGAACCACACGTCCATGCGGGTACATGTGCATCATGTCAACGTCATGGACCCGAATGGTCGGTTCGGGAAGACGGGCCTTTATTGCGCGTTACATGTGAGTCAAAATCAGCCAACAAGTCAACACCAAACGCCAAACTCACTGCAAGTCTGCAAGTCACCACAAGAGAGCCGAAGTGGAGACCAGTGGCGCAGCATAAAAGTGCCGGAAGAAGTCGAAGGGAAGGGGAATCTTTCATCACAACCAATGAGAGTTGCGTTTGAGGTTCCTCGAACTCTGATGCGCACTTTGCACAGGGGTTCAGCATTGGCTAACGGCGCTAGGAAAGAGAAGCACGGCAAGCCCGTTCATCTATCGTATGTACTAAGTACCTGGCTGCAGGTCACATTGCAGCCGCTGTTTCAGGGAACAACAATTGGCACCTTCTTGTCTTTGCGACAGAGTACTTACTGTAGCAACAACTCGACGAGACCATCGTGGCATCTTTGCCGTCGTCGGATTTGGCTAACGCGTTTCGATATTGGTCTCCTTCATTGCGCAAACATGATACATATGTACCTGCGTCGTCGGCCAGCGTGGCACACAGTGGCACACAGTCAATGGAGTCTGGAGCTCACGTTGCGTGGTATCGATCACGCCCCTTTGACTGCGACGTGCGCTGACCATGTACAAATGCCGGTCGTCTTGCTGCTGAGGATCGTGAGAAAGGGCATTGAGGGTGCAACGGCGGCGGCAACGCTGGCGAATGGCCGCGCCGCGATCCCAGCTACGACACGCCATGGGCGCTTCATCGGGCTAAAATGCGTTGTCATGCCGAATTGTGAGTCGACTCCGAATACTCGATATTGACAAGTATTGCCTCTTTTTTTTCATCGGTCAAGGAGCCTTTTCCGTGTTTAGAGAGGGGTTTTGCTGGCCTAACTTTGTTCGGTTCAGACGGCGAATTAAGACGGTGAGGACACGAACCCGATTTAGAGGTATCTTCACCGCCTCGAGTTTCGCAATAAGTCCGTCGGAATAGTTCTTTGAGCGTTAAAGATCGTTTGGCGTCTATGTATTCTATCGTGTCTGCCAGCGCCGAGGCGACGCACCCTACTGCTTGGAATTTGATGTTTACATATCAACTATGGACTCCGGAGTAGGTACGTATTACGGAGTACGTACCTAGGTGGTCCAGCAAAAGTGGAGAAAGGCACAGTGCGAACTTGTGCTTCGTATGTCGCGCAGACACGTGCAGCCTGGCCGAGCTCAAGTTTCCATTGTGAGGCGTCATGCTGCATGCAGGTCCAAAGTAAACTTCGTCATCAGAGCACCACAAAGAACATGGAGGAAGACGATATGATGGATCAAGTGGTCGAGTCAGCGGTGCATTCAGTCAGTGCCTTGGCCGGCCGACCATGAACAAAATCAGTGCCAGCGCCGTCCTCTCCCATCTGACTCCAGGTCTCGGATATATCGCCAGACAACGTCCAACTTCTTGGCAGCAGCACTTCTATCCAGCCCGATTCGGACGAGTGACTCGCGACGGCGGCGGCCGAGATCGCCAGAGGCCGCCGAATCACGAATCTCAGGCGAATGTCTCAGCCCTGTTCTTTGGGTTCTGCTCTCGTTCCCGGATTATCCATTGCCGCCGTCAAACCAATCAAATCAGCTTGGTCCTACAGATCCTCAGCGCGCGCAGCCTTTATGTCGGCTTGCCCCGTTTTGTGATATGTCACTGTTCACTTCTGTGATGTACCGAAATGTGCTGCATGTACGACTCGACTTGCAGGGCTGAATCCGACGCCGGCTGCAACGCAGAAAAGGGGGGTTCGATCTGAAGAAGGGTCGGGTTGGCTGCCCGGGCGTGACTGGAGAATAAGGAGGAGAATAGAAGAGGAGAATAGGGGCGAAGATGCTTCAGCTACGTTGCGTGTCTGGTCACTAGTGTTATCTGTTTTGTTACTTTGCGTACGACTTCATCATGCGAATATGTACGTGTGCATGCGTGTCGTATGCGTGGGCGCGTTGCGTGCGTTGTTGTGGGTTGCGGGTTGCGGGTTGTGGATTGTGGGGTTATGGCTGCGTTGTGTGTGTGGTGCAGCCTGCTGCATGCCGGAGGGGGTGCCTGATTTATCTGTGGCCGTGATTTTTCTAAGGCCACCCCTGTCCCCTGCAGACGAACGGCTCCCACCTCCGTTCTGGAAACGAACGACCTGGGGTTGGCGAGCTGAGCAGGCATTTCTTTGATGCGACACTTCGACACAGTGCCCCACTGCATCCACCCCGTATCCACTTCTCTTCCGGTGGTAGTTCGTCGCATGAAAACGTTGCAAACTTCAACGACCTCCCTACTGCATCAGTGCATACCTACCTACGCGCTTTATTATTATGCTGTTGGTACCCGGAGAGTATCTGTGGCACTCGCGTGAACGAGGGAACCAGCCGTTTCCTCTCTGCCACTCCTACTCCGTACGTGCGTGTGATGAATCTTGTACGCGAGGGTCTATCGCTGCACCCGGGCCAACTGCCTATCGTCATGTCGCGTGACTGATGCCCAAATCCGGCCTAGGGAGCATGGGTTCTCTCTCTCTCTCTCTCTTTTCTTTGATTACGTCTCTCCCTCTTTCTCTCGTCTCTCTCGCTCACGAGTCACAGCACAGCAAGCTGCTGAAAGGCCCCAAACTTGAGCTTGGCCACAGCAATGACCCCGACTTGGTGCCTGTGAGCTGTTCGGAGAAGACACCCGCGTTCCTGAATTGGGTCCACTACCCCGGCAGTTGAGCGCTCGCGATTCTCACACAACCCGCTTGGGGCATCGCCCACAGGAAGGAGCAGCAAGCAACAAGAAGCTTACGTATCCCCAGGAGAAGGAGCGCGGCTCGCCATGCGACGCTGGCAAGGTGAAGGATCGTAATGGAGACTTTGGAGGACGGGTAGATTTTCACTCCGTGCTATGGGAACAAAATATGCCGATAGCACCTAGCGTGTGTCTGTTTGTGCGTGCCGTGCAAGGGCTCGGCATTCCTTCTGGCGAGATATACTTCCAGGACGGAGATATCCCCAGTCTAGGTATGAGCACATTCAGCCTGTGGTGATGTGTCTTTTACTCCGTACCCCAGCCACGCTTTCCAAACCACCATGGCAGCCATCTTGGGTTCCGCCATCATGCGCATCAGCGAAGTTAACCACGTACACACCTACTTGGCCGACGGTGATGGAGAGATAGGTGTGAGTGGGGGAGAGAAAGGGATCGGGTAGACCTTCAGACTCTGGTCTCCTCATCGTTTTCCTTTTATCTGCCTCATCTAGCGCGGAAAAAGAACAACGTCTACCGGCCTAGGTTGCCGTGAAACACGGGCTGAAAGGTGAGGCCGTGAGGGGAAGGAGAGGAGAGGGGGTGCTTGGCAGGCGGCATGATGATCGGAGTTCATATGCTTGGTGTATGCCTCGGAGGGGCTCCGATGTCCATTGGTCCAATGATGCTAACGCGATAGACAGAAGAAGACACTGGACAGCTGGTGAGGGCTTTTCTTACCCATTGAATTGACGGCAGGGGCATCTTCTCTGTGTGATTTCTTTAAACGACATATCCTGTCAACTGCTTCGTTCGGAGAGGCCTTGAAACTATCTATCTCAAATTTCACTTTCCCCCGATAGGGAATATGTTTTGAGATAATCTCGCGCAAGGTTTCAAACGACTCATGCCTCTTGCGCAAATGGTTGTCTATACCGGCGCTATATAATCACCTCATGGAAGAGAATGCTCTTGATGCCCGGATCAGCCCAGGTCGCATGACCACCATGCATACCCTTTCCTTTTCGTTGGCTGCCTCATCGCCCAGCGGGAAGCCTCGCGGAAACCCAAAGCATCACAGAGATCGGCTTTCGCTTCCCGATTGAGCGACCGAGGCGCAAAAAAGATTTAGTCATTGCGTGATTTGTGCCCATCTCCTTTCCTCTGACCTCATGATCTCTCTCTTCGATTTGCGTTTGATTGTCAATGCCTCCGTCCATGTCGGTGTCCACCTTCTCTTCAGTCTCAGTCTGGAATCCGTCTCCAGATACTCGCTCGAGAAGAGGAAAATCTTGTATTGTACATCGAGATTTGCAGTGGCAAGAGCGGACATCTCAAACGCACCGCTAGTGTTTTATTTATTTGATGTTTCCATATAGAGCACATGTCATCGTCCGCCATGCCCACCCCGCATGCTCCAATGAAGGCCTCCGCACCCTTGCTCTATGCATCGGCCTATTCACCACTCTCGTCAGACCTCCCTCAAGGGTTTCAGATCATGCCCGTACCTTCTCAGGTTTGTTATAGCCTTGGGCTCAAAAGAGAGGACAGCTATGGGGAGAGGGGCTTGGGCGCCGAAATGGATAGCTAAACACCGACCCGTACTTCGTTCTGCTCCTCAAAATACGCGCAGGATGGCTTTTATCACCTGGTATTCCGTGATAGGTAGGAGGCGACTTCTAATATGTATTGGGTTATAGTGCCAGCATGTATTATCGAGGCGCACGCATCGTTCTTGGGTCCGCCCCCCTCGAGATACCCTGCGTTATAAGACAATGGCATATTTTTCAACTATGCTATATGCCCGACGGGCAATTTTTTTTTTCTTTTTTTCCTATTCTCTGTTCTTTTTCGTTTCTTTTGTTTGCTCTCTGGTTGCACATGAAATGGGTCCAAACTTGTCAAGCAGTCGCGGGTAGGACCCCTAGAAGAAGCCTACCCCCATGTGTTGTTTTTGTTCTTCTTAGTATGTATTCGCAGTGAGGCAATAAGCCACCGCGACGAACAAATTGGAGACGCAGACCGTTGTGATTCTTTTTTTTTTTTTCCCTATCCACGGGAAACTTGCTCGACGTTCAAGCAGACAAATGGACAAGAAGACAAGCCATAAGTGGCACATGCCAAGGTCGTACCGTGCTATTGTCGTCTGAGGCGAGACCCCAAAAGTGCATGAACTTTGTTTGGTAAACGGCAGTGTGAACCGACACAAGAACGAACGAAAAACGCACTGCCCCACAGTGTGACCGCATCGACATTCAGTAAGGGAAGCCCCACCCTGCTCTATTTCGCGTACTTAGTCCGCCAATCATGGAGGCCGACTTGTCCAGGCTCAGCCAAGCGCCGTTCTCCCCGTTCCCTACCTACGCCCGCCCCCAAAGTTCGAAAGCAAAAATTACATAACCCATGTCGAGGTCATCTGAGTCAAAATCAAAACAAAAACCTCTAACCTCCAAATCTCCAAATCTCTAATCAGTGCCCTCGTTTTTTCGTCTTGACTTGGCCCTTTATCATTCGTATTCATCGGTCTTGTTTTCTCCAACAATCATGCAGCTCTGGCCCCGTGGAACTTTCCTCCCCTTTTCACCCCCTTTCCCACTCAACCAACCGTTTGATCCACATTTTCTTCTTCTTCTTGTCTTGTCGATTTACCGGCCGGCAATTTTCGGTCGCTGGCTCAATTGCAATTGGCACCAACGCGCCTGAAGACGAACCGGGGGTTGGAGAAAAGGGGTAAAAAAGGGGGGGGGGGGTAAGGTGGGGGGGTTGTTCGCTCTGCCTTACCTATTCGTAGTTAGACTGTATGTATGTACTCCGTAGGGGACCCCGAAGGAAACCCAGGAGCGGTTAAATAGCCAAGCGAACTAAAACTGTGTCTTGAGCTTCTGTTCTTCTGTGGAGCTCTGCAGACATCGTTTATCAAATCAATCGGCTTCGCCGGCTGGCCGTGGAGGAAATCTTCGACTGCCTTTTTTCACACAACACTCACACTCACAATCACATTCACAATCACAATCACACTCACAATCACACTCACACTCACAATCACACTCACAATCACACTCACAATCACACTCACAATCACACTCACAATCACACTCACAATCACACTCACAATCACACTCACAATCACAATCACACTCACACCCACAATCACACTCACACTCACATTCACATTCACACTCATAGACTCACACAATCCCCACCCCCCCTGGACCCTTATACCCCGGCAGCTTGTGGCCTTCTTTTTTTCCCTTCGTCTTCTTCTAGTTCTTCATGCCCCGTTTTCCCCCCTTGTTGCTGGGTTCCACATGAGCGATAGCCGGTAGGTACATATGTACCTGTTGTTGATTGATTAGGTACACACTCCGTACATGCACTCCGTACTCTGCGCATACTTCGGAGTCCATACAGAGCGCATGCATCTACATACATACCTACAAATAGCTCTAAAAGCTATCTAGACGACTTTTGTAGTTCGTCAGAGGAGCGGTGTCCTCTCTCCTCTAGCCCTACGGAGAATCCCTCGAACCTATTGCCTATTTGCGTCTTGTACTCCGTAGAGCAGACTGCTGCCCATGATGTCCCAAACGCAAAAGATGGCCCCCAATCGAGACGCGCGATCGATTCCCAGGTAGGCCACGATGCATGATGCATCAATATCCCATTTTCCGCCTCTGCCATTTAGCTAAGAGGTGATCAAACCAGCTAGACCGCTAGAGATCACCTCTTTTTTTATCTGTCGTGACATGATCTTCGCGAGCTAAAAGAAAATTGCGCAGCTTGAGTTTGAGTCATTTCCCTCTATTTTTCGGCATTCATTCATCATGATTTCCATATCGAGAAAAAACTGGCCCCGATCGCCTGGCTCCCCCTTGTCTCCCTCATCTTGCTTCATCGGCAAGATAAGACAAGATTCTTCTAGGTATGTACAGAGTATGTATGTATGTGTGCACCCAACGGCACCGCGCGCGTTGCCAATCAAATAACCATGGTCTCGGCTGTTCCTTCCCTCGCGTGCGCCATGTGTGCGGCCTTTCCTGATCAAGCCAAGGGCCACATCAGACCCCTTTCTTAGAGGGTATGGCCATTGCCATTGCCATTGCCATTGTCTGTGCAACGCACGGCGTACGGAGGTAATGTACGGAGAACGGGGATGTGACTATGTATGTATTTTGTAGGGACCTTGCAAGGCGGGGACCCAAAAAGGAAAGAAAGAAGAAACACCACTGACCACTGAACCAGTCGTGGCCGTTGCCGGACGTTTGCCAAACGAGGATTAGAGAAGGGGTGGGGGAGCGCGTTAGTCTGGTCTGGTCTGGTCTGGTCTGGTCTGGCTTAGTCCGACTTTCTGGTCTGATGTCTGGCTGCCTAGTGCCCAAAGGGACCATGGGCAGAATGAAGTACATAGTTAGAGAATTACATAGAATGAAATGCTACCATGAGGTATTGGGATTCTGGTTACCAGAGCCAGCGCGCGGGTGGGGGTCTCGGCCTTGGCCTGAATGGGTTGTGTGTGGCTGGGCTGGGGCGCTCTATCGAGGCATGTATGATGTATATTTGTATGTATGTAGTTGAAAGTCGGCATGCAGTTTTTTTCATCTTGTTTCACGGAGTACGGAGTATGTATGCAACAATCAAAATGAGCTCCTCCTCGATAGCCTTTTCTCGAAGAACTAACAAGCTGGGGAATGTTTGGGGGTTTCTCATCTCAAACTTCCGTGAATTTGAATCCATTCTTATTCCCGTTTTTTTTGCTCCCTACGAAGAAAAAAGTACACCTCTATCGTGAAAATGAGGGGGGGGGGGGGGGGCAAGGCGGAAGAAGAACATTTCTAAGTTGAACTAACCCGCCCAGGTGACCCCAGGCCTTAGTCTCCATATTGATGGCCGTCACCCCGGAGCAATCACATCAGGACCATGGTATGTATGTACATAGAGTCATACACACGCCAAAAAGTAGAGAAGCAAATGAGTCCTTATCACGCGCATGCACAGAGTCATACAAAAAGAAAGAGTCAGCAAGTCATGACAAAAAATCAGAGCATATCTACTCCGTAGTCGACCAACGGAAAGCCCGTTGTGCGCGCGCCGGGTCCGCTCTGCCCTCCCTCCCCCCCACACACCGGCCATGTTGAAATAACTCGGCCCATCGTGGAGATTGGCCCTGTTCAAACATTCAAACACACAATCGCACCACATTGCGCTGCATCTCGCACGATGGGAGGGAAAGGGCAACTTTGTCACAATCCCCCCCATCCCTCCTGCTACGGAGTACGTATGTAGGCAGGGTAGATACTCGCCCGTTCATTGACGTGCGGCGTTTCGGCCGGCCTGCATCGGAAGTGCTTGGCTGCATGAGGGGGGGGGGGGGGGGGGGGGGGGGGGGGGGGGGGGGGGGGGGGGGGGGGGGTCAAGGCCAAGAAGACAGGCGACTGGACTGGAGAAAGAAAGAAAGAAAGGCACCGGGGGTATTTCCAAAAGTCAATAAACAGAGTTGCAGCAGTTCAACGGGTTCAATCAACCTCACTGCCACGCTGCAACGCACACAAGACTTTGACCCCGGCCCAACAACATGTTGTTATGTACTCCGTATGCGGCTCGCTGAACAAACAACGGTGCCCCCGGAGCGGCGATCTCTCTCTTTCGTCACGTTAACTGCGGCGGCCGATTAGACCGCTCCGGGGGCTTCTGTTCATCCGGCCTTCTTCTCTGGTTCAATGGACATGCTCTTTTTTCAGCATTTTGACAAATAAGGAAACCCCCTTGATCGTCATCAACGGCAGAATCGAGCAGAATCGAGCAGGATATGAGTTAGTGTATTGGTCCCAACTTCAATGCCGTGCATCGAACGCCAATCACAAAGAAGCTAGTAGAGAATTTTTTGATGAATGATCAGATAGAGGCCGTCATAATGGGAAGAAAACAGTCGACTACAGGTTGACGAATCTAAAAAAGTCTGGCTACTATCCCTTGCGACCCCCCCCCCCCCCCCCCGGCTCTTATCTGTAAGGACTAGGGACTATAACATGGCAATGCCCATGGAACTCCATAATGCGCCTTATAACTTCGTGGAAGCTTCAACTCCAAAGCCCCCCCCCCTCCCCCCTTCGTCACTAGGTATGTAGAACACGTGGACATGTCCCAGTAACCGATCGTCATTTCAGCACCCTGGCCCTCGGCACGTTTTTACCATCCCAGTCGAACGCCTGACTGGACAGTTTTCTCATTCAACCCTTTTTTACAGCTCTCAGCCCTAAAATGGCCATGCAATCGGTGGGGGTGAGGCAGCAACGGTGTGCACCCTCACCAAGCTGGTCAGTGGTCGCCATCACCCCTCCCCGGCCTCTTGAGAGAAGCTTCGTGTCAGGTGCCGTAGGCCAGAGGAAGCGATGCAGCTGACGTATGCAAATAAAAAAACAACATAAAAAGAAACCACTCAACCGGGAAATAAGAAAAAAGGAAGAAGGCAGGAAACAAAATGGGAATACATGGCAAAATGAAGAAAGAACAGCAAAAGGCTTTATAGTAAATATGAACTGGATATGGCCCAGAAAAGAGTAAAAGACATGTCGATCGTACATTAGAACTCCCAAAATAAACAAAGCTAAATTCGTTGAATGCAAAAATGTTCGAGTGTTTCATGGCAATCCAGAAATTAAAGCAAAGCGAGAAACCTTGCGGGTAGAATCATTTTCTCCACACCATTCTCCAGCACCGGCAACTTTAGTGGGCGACGGTGAGTAGGTATTTTCTCGTTCCACCCCGGGCCCCTCCGACTTTTTGGAAGTCCTATTCGGAAAAAGACGAGGAACCCTTTCCCTCTTAGTTGCCCTTTCGCTGCTTGCACTTATCGTGTAACAAGTGTCCGTTTCGTGCCGTGGTTCGAGTGAACTCTGCTCCACAATTAGGGCATGTTGCTTTAGTTGCTTGGCCTGATTTCTCGCGCTGGTGTCGCAGCAGGTTGCTGAATGTAGAAAACTGTCGGCCGTTGCAGCCGTGGTCCCAGCAGCGAGGTTTCGGCCTGCTCTGTACTACTCGAACATGGCTGCCTTCCTGACTGCTTCCGGTGCTGCCGACTGTGGCGCCTGAGGGCACTGGAGCATACACAAGGTTGCCTTCGTGCGAGATGGGCAACGGGAGACTTCGCCCTGGGTTGTGAGAGTTGTACGAGGAATGCGGAGCGTGGCTTGGCTCTGCATATCTGTAGTCGGTCGGTCCAGAATAAAGTGTAGGATAGTCCATCGGCATGCTGTAGGACGATGGTCTAGTCGTTTGCCCGTTAGCAGTCTGAATGCTGATGGAAGCTGAAGAAGAAGGGTGCTCGTTGGATCTTGTCAACTTACATTGAGTGCTGGAAGGGTGCCGAGGTGAACATGTGTGAGTTTTGCGATACATCTTGCATGGAAGGATTGTAAGGAGGCATGTATGTCTGGCCTTGCAGGTTCGGAGCGGATCCTGGCAACATGGACATGGAGGGAGACGTTGTTGAGTAAAGGGGGAGAGGCATCGAGCCAGAGGTGTCGCTCAGCGACATTGGAGGTGGTGAGGTGGTATAGGATGAACTTTCGCCGCGTCTCATTCTCGCTGCCAATTTCGTCTCGCGTCGCGATCTTTCTCTATATTGGTTCATTGCGTGCTGATCGGGAGTCATTGAGCCGCGAGGGGGGCTTGATGCGAGGGATCGTGATTCACTGGGAGGCGGTGTCAAGCTTGCCTCCGATCCGCCGCTAAGTAGTGAGTTCAGGTCTGCTCCGAGAACGCTGCTATTTGAAGATCCAGAGTCTAGGGGTCCTAGGCGCCGCTTCAGTCAGATGTTGTTACTTCGCTAGAAAGAAAGAATATGATCGCGCATACCAGGCCAAGTAAATGCTGATCTAGGTGCCATGTCAAAGACAGGGTCAAACTGCATCGCTACTGTACTACCGAAATTTATGAGCGACAGTTCCTGCAAGAGTGGAGGCCGAGAGGTTAATACCTCATGCTGCGTCTATCTGAGAAGATGAGATACTTCTGTCGAGCGGCACACGCCCTGTCTATCTTATCTTGTGAATTGCCTCGGGGTACGTGTTGATGACGATGGCTTTCTCCGGCTTGAACAAGACGCTGTGCTTGTGACACGTTCGAGATGCTTAGATATCCGTGTAGGTTAACACCACCAACTTGACTGGGTTTGCACCTCGTACAGATGAACAGAGGGATAGGCGTGATGTGTGTAAGTGTATGCGTGTGTATGTATTTGTGTATGTGTATGTGTATGTGTATGTGTATGTGTATGTGTATGTGTATGTGTATGGGCGTGATGTGTGTAAGTGTATGCGTGTGTATGTATTTGTGTATGTGTATGTGTATGTGTATGGGCGTGTGTGAATATTGTGAGAATGTGTGTGGTTCTATGGCCTTTTGATTGCCCGAGGTTCCTTTCCAGTCGAACAGGATGTAGTGAGGAGAAAAGAGTTCAATGGCTTGATAGAAGACTTCGGGAAGAAAGCAGCAAGGTGAGACAACCTGGTGAATATTGTGAGAAAAGTAAGGCGCGATCTGGATGATCTCGACATCAGGACGCCGGCTTATACTTATTAAGTATGGGAAAGCGGTACAGGTCCTGTCTCCATGTGGGCTCGTTGCAAAACAACCTTGAACGTCGAGTTCCTTGTACGACTTCGAAACTGGGGCCACGAGAAGACAGGGGACGGGTCCCAAAGTCGGAGGAGCTAATCTACCACTGGCAGTGGAGGGGATAACCCCCAATCTCATGCTTAGAACATGGGCACGTACCTGTAGCAGTATTGACTCCAGAGTTAGTTTGAAGCAGAGCTAGTTCGGCTTTAAGACACCCACCCAAGGTACGGCATCAGACTGCGCACACCACTGACCCCTTCTTTCGCCGTTCTGGTTGGGTGGGCCGGGGTGGAGAGGGGGGGGGTGTTGAGAAAAACCCTGTGCTCCTCCCGCGCCGCGCTCCCCCACGGGCATTTATCTTAGGATGGGATGCCATGTCTCGAATCCCTCGGTATGTTTATTGGCGAAATCCGAGCGAGACTGCATACTCCGTATAGCAGAGCAGAGATGGCAGCGCATCTCAATACTTACTTCTGAGTTCGCAGGCCTATTGTTCAATGTTGACACTTGGAAACTGAGCCTTGAGAGAGCATGCGGCGGGGAAGAGCGGCCACATTATGGCGTCGAGACCGATGGACCCCTATACGTATACGGTATAGGTAGCTCCAGTCCCTATCCCACTCACGAGTCGCATCTCGCCCCTCCTCATCACAGTTCTGAGTCCTGACTCTTAAGTTCACCATCTCCCCATCTGCGCGTGCGTGCAGACCTGCTGCAGACGCAACAATGTGCGCCACGATTGATTGAGGGCCACGGAGAGTGGACTCTCGCCTACGGAGTACTGTACATAGTGCACACTGCACCCAGTCCAGGGTCAATCGGGCTGCACAGGCTACAGGCGGAGGTGTCCGGTTCCAGCAAGGCTTGTGCTCCCTACCTTCTCCGTAAGGCCCTGTAATATGGCCAAGCTCCATGCCGATGTGCGTACATGGCGTACATGCCCAAGAAGCGACGTGCCATGTTGTGCGAGTATTATTATGAGAGCCATCGAGATAGGCCATGGTGCGTACTTGCGTGTCGGGCCCAAGTGTGTGACTCTAAATTAATGTTCTTTCAAACGCCCGGCCGTCCCAAGTCGCGTGAGACTTGATGTGTGTACGCTTGAAGGCGGTATCCGGGAGGGATGAGACGAGTGCCGAGAGACGAGGGACTAGGGCAAAGCTCAGTACATACAGGACCATGATGGATGCCACATTGACACCCCGCGTCTGCGTGAAATATGGGCCAAAATGCCGATGTCAGCTCGGCCTGTAGCCGCCCTGAAGAACGTGTTCCTATGAGTATATACCTCCGGAGACCATGATCTTCGCTGACTATTAGCCAAGCCAGGCCAAGCTGTGGGATAAGGGGTGCGGCCAACTCCTCGATGGCTATCGATTTGGGGCATCTTGGTAAGCAGCATCAACAACAACAATAGCAACAACAACAACAACATGATGATTTCGGCTATGATGCCCGGAAAACCAGGATAACGAATACTTGCCGGCCACAGCTTGCTGATTGTCTAGGCAGCTTCGCTAGGCCGAATCATAGCAGAGGAAATAAAATCCGAAGCACTCTCCCAGAGCTAGGGTTAGCGGTCGGACGCGTAACCGGCCGTCTCTCGGTCGAGCCCGGTGCTGCAGTCTCGGGCTCTCCCCCCCAATAGTGTCCATTAGCTGGCCATATTCGTCAATGAGACAGCTAATTATTGGTGTTTGACAGAGCGCAACGTAGACACGTACGTCATGGGTTCCCGATCGTGGCTCAGGTCGTGTTCCTAGATTGGCGCGAGCCACATGACAGAATCGACGTACTCGAAAGCGAGAGTATGTCGCGATAGGTAGCGACGACGGATGCTAATTGACTCGCTGGCCTGGCCTCTGCGTCGTCGAAATACCAAATTGCCCGGCCGAGATGGCGAAGGCTTCAGACGGCGGGCAGGCGCATGGACCGGAGATTTCCCTATTAGGGTAGTTTTGCTGGGGCATTTGTGCCGTCAGGTCGATGCCAGGGATTGAGCCTTTGTTTCCAGAACAAAGTAGTCGAAACGGCGTGGCATGGCGTGGCGATGTGGATCGTGATGCATTGTACCATTGTCACAGTCTTGGGGGTCTTGCCGCACGAATTGTCATTGTCCAAACGCCGATTTGCACTAGGCTAGTAGAAGCAGAAGTCGGGACGAGACAAATGATGCTTAACGCATTAGAAGCATGTTGGAAGGTTCAACGGCAGCCAAGTCAGGTACCCCAAGTCAGGTACCCCAAGTCAGGTACCCGTCAAGACTAGACGTCAAGTGTCGTGGCTTTTGGCACCAAGGGAAATGTCGCCGTTATTCGAGACGACATCTGTGCGTCGAGCATCGTCTTGTCGAGTCAGTTCAGTGCCGACGAGTAGCGGACAGTTGTAAGCCACTGGAGCCAACTGTGAGATGCCCCACGAATTGGCCAGAGCGCGCTCGAAAGGTGCTCGGGCGGTGAGAAGGGGCCGCCTGTCTCACCTTGTACCCGCCACCCGGGCACCAGCGACTGACGTATGTCGCATTTGGAAGGAAAGAACGACCAGAGACCTTCTTCCACTAACCATATCGCAACTACCGCACGTTTTCGCCTAGCCTGCTCACGGTGCCCAGCCTCGAATAAGATTTTCCGTTCCTGGTTTGGAGAACTTACTCCGTACTTCCGTACTCTTGACTTGGAACTCGACCAATCGATCCGACTGGCCAAAATCACTACACGACCCAGTGCTACCCGAGACATGTGACCCGCGGAGCGACCGCTGGGCTAGAACCAGAGGTCTGTTCTGCTGTGTTTGAGCTTTGTTTGACATCCGGAACGGCCAAGACCCAGCGCGAAGGGCCGGCTGCCTCTGCCGTCGACCCAGCCATGTGTCCTATGCCTCACACGACAATGGAAATGTTGAATTGGGACAAGCGCGGAAATCAACGGGGCTGACGGGCGTCTATACGGCCCATTGCCCAACCCAATGGTAAGAAGCGGCCGTTGCTGCCTTCCTCCGCTGCCTCCCGAACAGCTCATTGGCAAGACAGGTCGCCCCACCACCTCACGGGCTGATGATGATCAGGGCCGCCCGGCCGGCTGTCGCTTCAGATCATCACGGCAACGCTGGGCACCCCTTGGCACCCCCCCTTGGCAAACTTCTCGGTTCGGCTATCCCCACCTTCCTCGCGGCCTCCGTAGGGATACCCTGCCGTCTCTGTAGTGTCGAGAGACCTGGGTCATCCTTGGAGCCATGTCTATCACTCAAGGTCTGGACTTGCGTACCTATCTACTCAAGTGCCATGCATTCGGTCCAGGCGAACGGGATCTGGCCATGCATTTCCGTTGCGATCTTCTGATGGTAGACGTGGGGTGTATTACTACATGTGAGACGGTGTGGGAAAATGATGATGATGATAGATCTATCTAGGCTGTCCACATCCGTGGAACAAAGGAGGCTATGTACATGCAGGGGCTGTGCCCTAAAGTGCTACATGCCTGAGGGGA